>NDGM011156048.1:0-12408 GCA_002564305.1 Octomys mimax | reverse complement strand
CCTGCACAGCTACGTCAACGGACACAGTCACAACCTGGAGTCTACGCAGCCCCAGTGTACATAACTATGGCACACCGTGCCTTCCAAAAATGACTGTAGCAATAGCTCTGATCCCATGTGCATTTCCAAAACCAAGTCGTCTCTGGCACTTGGGGGACAGGTTGGATGACGGCCTCCTAGAGATGCCCACACGAGATTCCTGGAACTCGTGAATGTGTTGTCTTTCATCATAAAGGGCAGCTTTGCAGAAGGGATCCGGCCAAGTGCCCCGAGACAAGGAGATCGTCCTCAGTTACCTGGGTGAGGAGGCAGGAGGATCTAGGTCAGGAACAGACAGTTGCGGTCAGAGAGATGTAGCGATGGAGGAAGGGGCCACAAGCCCAGGAGCACAGGCACTTCCAGGGGCTAGAAAAGAGAAGCCAGACAAGAATGCCCCAAGAGAGCGGCAGCCATGGAGGGCCCTGGGCCAGGACTGTGTGCTGAGCAACTTCACTTCCAGAAGCCTAAAAGGAGGGAGTAAAATGATTGGGTTGCGCTAGACCTTTAGGGCTCAGAGAGGCTTGTTATATACCACTAAGTAACTGGTACATTCATAACAAAAGAGAACGCTCCGGATATAATGGTAGGTGAGAGAGGGAGCCATGGGCAGGTTGTGCATGCACACAGGCAGGACTTCAGGGTCACACGCACACAGCACAGTTGTCATTGTTTTGGGTGGTGAATTCAAGATCTGTACATTTTGTTTTATTTCCAAAGTCTACTTTTCACAGTGATGAGGCAAAGGTGTTTCTAAGCCTGTGAGTTACACCCAGATACATGGTGACCATGAGAGACCCGGGAGCCTCACGTGAGTGGGGACACGCAGACACATATGTGCCACGGAAGACAAGCCCAGAGGATGGGGCAGCCACTGGGCAGGCCGGTGACAGCAGGTGCCCCTGCCCCCACTCGAAACACCTTGTTCACCTGCTCAGATCCAGCTTCTGCTGGTGGCTGCCACTGGGCGTGGCTCTGGCCTGTGACAGGGACAAAGTTATCAGTGCCCTCCCAGATGGAGGGATGGACGTCAGCCGCCGTCTCTTGGAATCATCCTTTCTCTACCTAAAATCCACTTGTTTCTGCTCAGCCTTGTTAGGTGCTTGCCTGGAGCAACGCTGGGGTGAGCTGAGTGATCCTCAGCCCCCAAACACTGCAGCGTCCCATGTGAAACTCACCTGGACCCTGGGGCAGAACACTGGCTCAGAAAGATGAAGCCACTGGGCAGGGCCAGAGTCACCCCAGGGAGCCCAGGAGGCCCCAAGACACAGTATGAGCCGCTGCTTTTCAGACCCCACAACTGCTAGGTCACTCACACCACAGGGACACAGTGGGTGCGTGTGCAAGCCTGGCGCTAGCCGGCTCTGCGCTCCATGCTGGCAGTGACCTGCCTGGTGGTGGCTTCTCTTCATGAAAGCATTCTCAGTCTGTAACAGTGCAGGCACCTCCAGTGTGCACCCCTCACTGTCACCTCTCAGTGGCTCATGCAGCTCAGGGCCACGGAAAGTCAGCTGCACTTGGAGCCTGTCAGTTCCAGTGATGGTGACAGGTGAAGGTAGGCACAGGGAGCCCACACACACAATCTGGTTTCATCTCCACCCTAAATGAGGAGGGAAGTCATGTGGGGCTGGGATTACCATCCCAGTGCAAGGATGCCGGAGGCGCCTGTCTTCTGGCATTTCCTAAAAGGCCTCAGGAGCATTGCCGCAGCTCGACAAGCTGGCACTCGCGGCTGTTTAAGCCTTCCTCTCCTAACAGGGGTCAAAGGGCCAGGAGATCTTCTCAGAAGGATAGAGAAGAATCATTAAAAGGGAGGAGGGGAGAAGTGACGGAAGGCTGGCCTCTTCTCCTAATGGGTGTATCCCCAAGGGGTCAGGCTCTGTGGCCCAGGCACTGGGCTCCCTAAAACCCACAGCGATTTGATTAACACTTCCTGGAGGAGGACAGGCTGCCCAAGGAAGCCACAGGAGCCCCGAGGGTGTGGGCTGGGAAGGAACACAGTCAGCATCTGGCTGTGATCAGCAGCTTCTGCCCATGCAGACAGACCCCAAAACACCGGCACGTCAGGGAAGAATGGGTACTTGAAATCTTTATGAATCCCTGTTGAGTTTATTTCCTTCAAATATAAATTCACCCTGAAAATATCACCTATTACATAGCACAGAGCTTTCTGCTAGGGCTGGTTTGGGATTAAAATTCACCTTAACGTGCAACAGAAGCATCCGCATGGCGCGGGTTCCCTCTGATTTTCAGTCAACAGGAAATGAAGCGCGCGGGCACCCAGGCAGCCTCTTAACACCCCATCGGGGAGCATCTCCACGTTTCAGGAAGGAAATCAATAGCGATGGCCCGTGAGGGCCTCCTGGGATGGGGGTGGGAGGGTTTAATCACACTGCTATTTGAAGAAAAAAAAAATACCCAATCTGCTTAAAGCAAAAGATTGTTCTTTTCATATATTCACGTAGAAATCCTCACACTATTAGGAGGGGAGAGTTTGGGAGGGGGAGGGACCGTGTTGACTAAAACAAATGTGGGAAACTGCTCAAACATAAGTTCTTTCACAACATCAGATCCATATTTGAACAACCCCAACGATAATCATCACACAGCAGAACCGCCCTGCCAGCCTGTGTATTCCAAAGGAAGGCCAGCTACAAGGCAAATCAGCCTCTTTCTACAGGCAGTCCACGGAGACACCATCCCAGGACCCTGAAATTCAGAGCCACACCATCACTGGTTCTGTGCATGAGAAGGAAATATGGCTTTTGTCGCTGTGCTCCTTTATGGTTCACCTCGTCTGGAATCCGGCACTGAAGCCGCGTGATGAGTGGCCGCCTTGAAGTTTCCCACCGATCAATGCCGGTGCTGGTGCTGGCGCTGCCCGAAAGCAGCTCTCCCGGAAGAGCGAGGAGCCAGCCACTGTCGCTGGGAAACCGCATCTTTTAAAAGATGGCCCAGGGCCTTGTAGGCTTCAGCTTCGGAACATGTTCCCACCCCCACCCCAACTCGGCAAATGGTGACCGACTGCTTGAAAATGGAGATGTTCCGAGCACAAGAGGGATGGCCGTAGCAGAAACATCCTCTGCGAAGCCATCGGAGGATACCGCAGGCTGAGACCATGCAGGGGACCAGGTGACGTGAAGGCAGAGGACAGGGACCATATTTCTTCCCAGCAGGGTGACAAATAAAAAGTTGCCTTTATTTTTCTGTGCAAATAAACTTCAGTTTAGGGATTGTAGCATTGGTTGCTGTCCCATAAAACAGGTTTTATCTGCGGTGGTGACAGCCTAAGGCAGGAGGGGTGAGACGCGGGGTAATTGCCATCTTTTCCATTATTTTTGTCAATATTTTTGTTATGTGCTGGAGAGATTGCGAGAGAGGTCTGGACAGATGCTATTAAGATGAGGGCCAGGAGACAGGCTCTGACCTGGTTCTCAGGCAGTTGTGGAAAGCGTGTGGCCCTGGCGTGGGCTGGCATGGTCCCCAAGCCCGCAGGCTTGTCTGGCAGAGGCCCCCAGCCTGGTGAGAGGGCCGCCAAAACAGGGCACCCATGGGGAAGGAGCACTCGGAAGAAGGGAATCTCGAGACAGGGATGGGCTCTGCTGATGGGGAGCCGAGGCCTCCTGCAGGACCACAACCAGCACCAAAGCCCATGAGGCCACGAAGCCCTGGGCGCCACCTGCCATGAGGTGCAGCTGGAGACCAAATCAGGGCTGTGCTGAGTGCACAGCCCAGCAGCCTCCCTGTGGCCCTCCCACAGTGAGCACCTCAGATGTCTCCTCACCACTGGGTCGCTCCCACCTCCCGTCTTCTTGTTTCTCTTTTCCTTGGAACCCCCAGACACAAGACTAGGGTGCGCCTGCACCCTCAACTACAGCCTCCTGGGTCCAACCTGCACATTCACTCTGGGTGCTCTCTGAAGCCCCTCTCAAATGAATAACCGATGGGATGAATGAGCGGCAGTGCCACCATTGGGATGTCTCCACAGGCGTCCCAGCTCCCGTCCTGGAGCCGACCGCCTCCAGACAGCCCACCCCTCGCCAGCCCGCCCGGCTCACACAGGCCCAAGAACACACGGCTGTGCCTTTGTCTCTTTCCTTCTGCTACAGCCAGGGCGGCTCCTCCCCGACAACTTTATCTCGCATGATCACCTCCCTAAAGCCCACTTCTGAGCACCGTAGATGAAGCCCCCACCCTCTTAGTGCCCCCCAAAGCCCAACATGAGTTTCTGGAAGGACAAACTGTGTCCCATACCACACCAGCCCACAGGGGGTGCTCTGTGGCAATGGTCACCCTCAGCCCCCGAGGCAGGCCCGGAGTAGCTTGCTCTGTGTGACTGCAGGTCCTCAGGGTCCTTCATGCATCCACAGCCCTGGGAAGGTGCTACAGCCTCTGCGAGGTCCCTGGCAGCGTGAGGTGCTTCCCAGAGGGAGCCACACATGCTACCCATGCACACACGCAAGCACACACAAGCACACCCATGCACACACACAATCTCAGGCAGAGACAAATACGTATGTGCAAAGAGCAGGGCCCCCAGAAGAACACCCTGCAGGAACAGAACTGTTGGCAAGCTTCTAGGGCCAGACAAGGCGGGCAGTGGGTTCACGCCAAGCCCTAAGTCCAGAGCGCAGTGTCCAGGCCACCTCACCCTCCACTCAGGGTCCACAGCAGGAGCAACCCTGCCCAGGGAAACACAGGATGCCGCCTGGAGCTAAGCTTCTGGTCACCACCATCAGCAGTGCTGCAGGGATCTGGGAGACAGGTTAGGGGACATCAGTGATCCTGATGCATTTATGCCCAGTGACAAAGGACTAATCCCAGTTACTCAGCAGCGGTCACACTTTTGAGGCTCACCCTCATTCCTGTGGGCTGCAGGGCTCCAGCACACAGCTCAGGCGGGACAGTCTCTGTATCCTCGGGCCTGCAAGGTGGGAGGAAGACAGCTGCATGAGTCTGGGCCAAACGGAAAACCAGTTTTGGAGGCTGAGGCTCTGAGCATTATGTGAGCTTTGTCCCACACCAGAGAATCGTGCCCCCATGGCGCTCCACCCAAAGGACTTCTGGAGGCCACAGGGCCACCCTCCTGCACCCAACAGAACCCAAACCCACTTCCAGCACATGCAGAAAAGATAAAGAGAAATTACCTTCCTTAAAGAAACTGTCATAGATACGTATATTATGTTACATGCAATTTAAGCTTTTTGGATTTTGAGTTTTATATTTCAGTACAAGCCTTATCATTTATGGTGGTCTTCTGTATGGTTTTCCAAATCTCTGAAGCAATCAAGCTTGTTGTCCTGGGGACAGGCATCCCCTCTGTGAGAATCCAAGAGTCACATTCGTGTGATCACCATGGAAATGACCAAGGACACAGGTGGTAGTGCCGGCAAGGGCCACCTCTGCAGCTGACCTTCCCCCATAGAATGAGGAACACCAATGGTGACTCTGGACGACCACATGCTTCGACCATCAGTGCCCTACAGGCAGCCATCAGGGCCTCAGCGGTGCGTTGCAGCCCGCTCCCAGCTGAGCTACCTCTTGGGAAGCTCCAGGAACCCCAGAGGGTAGTGGCCTACATTGTCAGATCGAGAGGTCTCGTACTCCAGTCCCCAGCACAGCTTTACCCCATGGCTGTGCTGTGCTGGCCCAGCCAGCACATTAGCAGACCTAATCAACAGCTGTGTGAGAAGGGCTCTCCAGGATCCACCGGTCAGGAAGAAGACAGAGGTTGGTTTTAGCGGGGCTGCTGGTACCCAGGGGAAGGTGAAAGGTACATCCTGCTCCCTGGGGAGAACCATGGTCTGGAGGCCAGCGGGAGCCCTGCGGGTCTCAGCAGTGAGATGCACCTCGGGTCTCCTATTCCAGCTGGGGAACTCTTTGTGGGAACTGAGTCACAGCTGCAGAACCTCCCATCCTGAAACGCATGAAGCTCTGCTCCTCTGAAACGCACCCTCTTCCTTTTGCTAAAAGGACTCTAAGCAAACTGCTTTCACACCTGTCACTAGCTTTACTCCAACATTTAGCAAATGCAAATTCGATTTATTTCCTTGAGAGTGCTGCATTTTCTTTAAGTTCTTGCACATGTGTAACTGCAAATGCCATAAACCAGCTCTATTGAGCCACACTGCGTCAGAGTCCTGGGGGAGACGGGTTCCCTCTCTTCCTGGCACCCCCTTTAGGTGCACTCTTCTAAGTGTAAATTAGGACAGCAGGAAGGTTTGGGGCTTTAGAAATGTTGGTGTCTATGGTGACTGAGCTGGGAGTCTATTCTTAAAAAGTCACTCTATGTCGAAACATCTCCTTCAGCTTTGTGAAAACATCAGCCTCACTCTGCTGTGAAGACAAAACACCCACAGAGGTTGCCGAGGCCACAGCTGCCTCTGCCCAGTGGGCTTCCTGGGCGAGGTGATCTCTGGGCTTTTCCGTGTCAGGAGGATCAGCAGATGATGTGGTGTGAGCGAGGCCCTGTGCTCCAGCCCCTAAGGCAAAGACTGAATGTAGAGCGGCCTGTCTAGGGGGCCTCGGGGGAAGGATGGAGGGCCAAAGACCCCAAGCACTAAGTTGGAGAAATTGGAATTTGAGTCTGATTGCAAAAAGCCCATATTTTTGGAGAATGTGTGGCCAGGAAGAACAGCTGTCACCAGAGCGGGGATCAGAGCCACTGCAGAGAAAGGACCCAGAAGCCAGAGGTGGGGGTGTCATCCTGCAGAAGCCAGCGCGAGGTGTGCTGGAGCAGATGCGCAATGTAGGAAGGCCTGTCTCTGTCTCCTCTGACTACGTGCACTTGATTCCCTTTGGAAACCATCTCAGTCGCTGTGCTGTCTCACTCGGCCCAGGGCAGCGAAGCACACACCCCTCTTCTACACAGTGCATTGTATCCATTCTCAAATGTCTTGACCACATTGCTCATAACAGGAGAAAAAAGAACAATCTATATTCTTTATTTCTAACCTTCTTATACTAGGATAGAACCTGGGGTCTTTGCACTGAGCTACACCCCCAGTTTGGTTTGTTTTGAGGCTCCTTTCTTACTTATTTCATTTTTTAAGAGGTCTGGCATAGTCGCCCATCCTGGCCTCACACAGTTCTCCTGCCTCAGCCTCCCAGACCACTGGGCTTGCATGTGTGCGCCACCATGGGCAGCGCTAACATTTTCTTAAAGAGCAAGCTGAAGGCCACCAGTGCTTCTAGTTGCTGCACTGTCAATCCGAAGCCCTCCCAGGGGAGCTCCCTCCCTCCGCCACCCCGCCTCTCTTCTCTGATCTTCTCCACTTCTACCTGCAGCACCGCGAGCTCCTTGCTTGTGATCACAGGTGACTGTGACCACACAGCCTGTCTGTCCTCTTGCAGCCCGTCCCTGACGCGGCTGTGAGCGCACTGTCACACCACTGTCCGCCATGAGTGCACTGTCACACAGGCCTGGGCGCTGGGCCCTGCTTTGCCCTCTGGGGTCAGGCTGGCTCCAACGCGAATCTGCCTTCCACAGCAGGGCCTCCGTCCCTCCCTCCGAGGCCCAGCTGGGCTCTGCTTCACTGTAGAAGCCTGCCTCTGTCCGCCAGCTTCCATGTGCCTCTCCCAGCCCACGTCGGGTCTGCGTGGGTAGGAAGTGTGCGCCGCTTGTCTAGAGAGTTCACCCGCTCCTCACTCGGACTCCCCAGCCCTGGAACACTCTGCGGTGCTGCCGCTGGGCCCCGAGATTCAGATGTGTGCCAACCCTTTCCGGGCAGTGTTCAGGGCAGCGCCTTCCCATGTGAAGGACACGGCCCTCAGGCCACAGGCCAGGCGCTGCCGCTCCCCCTCTGGCTGTGCGTTTCAGTCCGTATTGGGTTGGATCCCGGCCTTCTTATCAAAAAGGGTCACCAAACTGTTGAAACAATTTTATAGGGCTAAGTCAGCTGCATGAAGCAGCGGCTACATAGAAGAGGACTTGAAGTGTAGGTGCTGAATTTCAGCTCACACTTCAAATGTGGAAAGATGGAAAAAGAATATCCTCACTGCCTTCAAAATGAAAGTAAAGCAGAGAACATTCACTAACTGGAATCAAAGCTTTACATATTGTGAAAAGGAGATCAGCCTGCTGCACGGAGTGAGAGCCATCGCTCTCCTTGAGCCCGTGAGAGCCGGGGCTGCGTGCGAATCACCGGCCTGGCGCCTCCCGGAACGGGAGTGGCCACGAGGCCCGGGCCAGCAGGGAGCCCGCACGGGCCGCCAGCGAGCGTTACGCCAGCATGCTTCCCGTTTCTAAAGGCTGCGAGTGAGTGTGCACGACATAAAAGGACCCCCGAGGGGCACGGGGAGGCCCACGCCCAGCCGCAGGCCGTCCACAGATGTCACAGGATGCCCTAAAGATGCAGGTGGGAGGCCAGAGAAATCCACGGTAGTTTTCAAGCAGGAAAGCCCTGAGATCAGCCCAGAGTCTTTTCTCCCATTTCCCCGCAGAAAACAAGCTTGAGGCTCTGGCGAAAAGCCGAAAACCCAGCTGCCCCAAATGACAAGTGAGGGCCCACGGCAGCTGCAGAAAAACTGCTATCTGAGGGAGTGTGTAGTGTATTAGTTACTCGCTGGTCGCTGGAACAAAATACATACCCGCAAACTAAGAGGAGGAGAGGTCTAACTTCGCTCACAGCTTCAACCTGTCGGTGCTGGGCTGCTCCACCGCGGCCAGAGCGCTCAGGAGCCGGCTGCTCCGCCACAGCCGCCGGGAGGCAGGGGCGGACCAAGGCAAGGACCGCCCCAGGGACCCGCCCTTCCGGCGGGCCGGCCTCCTGACGGCACACTCAGCTGCGAACTCCGAGGGATTAACCCAGGGAATAGAGCATGGCCCTGATCCCAGCACCTTCCCGAAACCCCACCTTTGAACTCCTAAGACTTTTAGGGGACATTTTAGGTGTGAACAGCAAGATTCCACATCTGGACTCCGAAAGGTTCTTGTCCATCTCATTATGCAAAATAGACTTAGTTGCCCCGTTATTTCCATTAGGCAGAGAGACAGAGTTGGGTACTCTCCTCCTCCTGTTAAGCGTAGTCATAAGAACCTGTCTGGCCTTAGCATGCCCTAAAAAGGAGGCAGGATTTAGGTAGAAAGACTGTGATTATGAATTTGTTACTGCTGAGACCCACGTCGGTGCCATGATACCTAGCTCCCTAACCAGTTGTGTGGACAGCGGTGTATCCTGGGCAGGCAGGGAGCCACGCGTTATGACCAAACATGAACTCATATACAGCACCTTGTCCACAACCTAAGCGATTTCATGGAGACCCCCAAAAGCTTAGAAAATTGCAGAAATAGTCAAATAACATGACTTGCTCCACTGTCAGAGAAATACGGTCCAATATCTCCGACGCCAAGGAGCCTAACATCCACCGGTTCCTCTGAAGGGAAATTCGTCGCAGAGGCTACTGACTCCCCAAATTCACCCTCAGCAGTGCGGCCTGGCTGCTCTACAGATTTCCCGCGGAGCAGCAGCTCCCACGAGGTAGGACTATGGATCAAAGCTCTGCAGCAAATGGCACCATGCAGCAAGCCTGCCACTATTCCTGCACTAAAGAGATTATGATCTCAATAGACTGCATCCGCCTGGACAAGGGCACACAATGGTCTAATGGCCTACTGTGAATAATAATTTAATTAAATTACTAATTCAATATATTCTGTATGTAGGGGCATTACATGACAAATATTGGGACATAGCTTAGCAACATCAATAGATACAGAAGGCTTAGGCAACACCCTGCACGAACTGCCTGTCAAGTAGCCCGGATGGTTGGGTGTGAGCTGAAGGACAGCGCACGGGTGCTGCTAGAGGGAGTGAAGTAGGCAGTCAAGGGAAGGAGGAGGGAGTGCGCAGATGGCAGGGCTATGTCTTAAGAGATTTTATTCTTAAGGTGAGAAATTACAGTTTTGGGGCAGGAGGATCACATGCTTCAGGTGGTACAAAAGGAAACCACTTGGCAAGAATGCGGCTCACAGACGGTAAAGCACCAGTGCCCGAGGCATAGAGATAAGCCAGAAGCCTGGAAAGGACAGACAGAGGCTGCACTCTGGAGAACGGGCCAGGGGGCAAAAGAAGCCGAGGGCAAACAGGGAGAATTCAGGGCATGGAGCAGAGACACTCCATCCTGCAGAGTCACAAACACAGAAGACATCTCCGCAAGGAGCCATCAGAGACCAAAGGCTATGCAGACAGCACAGCTGCTGCCGGAGCTGAGAGAGCCCAGGGAAGACAGAGAACGCCTCCACAACACGGGTGCGCATGGCAGCGCTGGTGGGGATGCTCCTGCGAGGCACTGAACGATGGCAGCAGCCAGCGCGGTAAGGACTGCCTAAGTTCCCCTTTGGCTCAGGCTTTGGTTCTCAGGCTATCTTCAAGTGTGAACTCACACGAATGCAGACAGCCCCCTATTTACAGCACTGTGACTGCAATGGCTCAATGTTGAAACACACAAAAAATCAATACATGCTCAATAGAAACCAGACTGAAATGCTTCAGTTTTGATCCTTTCCTGGGCCAGCAATATGTGGTACCATCCTCTCTCACTGTGCCACAGCAGCAGGAAAGGCCTCAGGAGCTGCAGCTCCCCCGGCCCCCAGCTCCCAAGGGCAAACAGCAGATGTACCTCATGTACAGTGACCCTCCACAGCTGGCTCAGCTAACCAGAGTGGAAAGTATTCAGGAAAAGCAGCATCTGTATTGCACACACAGAGCCACTCCCTGTCATTCCCCCACCAATACACTGCAACAATTATTTACAAAGCATCCATGCTGTCCAGCTATTGTGTGGCCTAGAGAGGGGCCAAGGATACAGGAGGATGCGTGTAGGGCATAAGAAAGTCCTATGCCGTTCCAGAGAAAGGAGGNGAAGGGCTGGGGTACCCAGAGGGTGTCCTGGAGCCCATCCATGCAACAGTACAACACAGTTGTGTTGTACACTGTACAGTGCTACTAAGAGTTATGATTTGTGTTCAGATGTCCCCCAAAGCCCTACACAGTCATGGGGAGGCTTCTAGAATTTTTAATTGATCCACAGTCCAATGCTGGGCTCGTGGGTATGAGCGCTACACCACCCTGGAGCAGGTGGGCTGCACATGACAGAAGCGAGGGAAAGAGGCCTGCTGCTGCCGCTCCTCTCTTCTTGCTCTTGTGCTTGTTTTTTCCCACCGCACTGAACAACTGCCCTCTGCCAATGCCACCCTGTCTTGGGGCCAGACAAGTAGGGACTGAAACCTCCACAAACTCTGAGCTAAATACACCCTTCCTTAATTCTGGGCATCAGGTATTTTGTCTCAGCAATGAGAGAAAATTAACCAAGACAGGAAGTGATGACGTTTGACAGCTCAGTTGTAACAAATGCATCTACAGTATTTCCATGTTACAATGGATTTATCACGGCGCGCCCATCCTCATCACAGAGGTGGGCGGAGTGAGTGACCTGGATGTGCCTTCGCCCACCCAATGGTGGTTGGTAGAGTAATTCTGGAGTCTCAACAGGTCCAAAGGCAAAGTTTAAAACCACTGGAAGTCACCCAAAGAGTTAATCTTGCTTGGAAAGAAGAGAAAAGGCACTGTGCAAAATCTGAAGAGAGCTCAAAAATGAATCTGAGCCCTCAAACTAATCCAAGCTGGCAAACAGCCTTAAAGCACACAGCACCCGTGTTTGCCACCTAACAACCCGCTCATCCTCCCATAAATAAGTTCTCCCCACTAACGGAGGACACGAGTGAGCCCCACGCGCCGTTATGCTCTGGCCCTGCAGGTGTGCTGCTGCCCCGCCTCTCCTATCCAATGGAGATGGATGTTGCCCATATTTTATTATGTTGTTTTTAAGGAAATAAAGCAGTTATAGTTGAAAACCCCTTTTCCTCCTCCAAAATCCCATTCTTTTGCCTTCTCACCCAGGTGCTGAGAAGTTTACTCCACTCACATTTCGCCAAGTGCTGTTTTCGGCTTTCACGGCGCCATGTGTCACCTCACGTGCATCCTTCTGCCGCGTGCTGCTCTCACTCGTCAGATGCGCTTGAGATTCGCTCACGTTGCTCCCTTGCGGCTGCGGCTCTCTTGTTCTAAGAGCTAATCATCTCTGCACAACCTGACTACTCCTTGCATTTTTCTTTTGGTGAGCATTTTGGTGGCTTACAACATTTCACTGTTAGAAATAACTGTAAGCAATATTCTTGTGCTTACCTGATTGGGTGTGTATTCTATCCTTTCTTTTTAATTTTATTTATATTTAGTGGTTATATTATTATAATGATGCAACTTTTTATGTACTTAGTACAGGCTCTACAGGGTCTCACTACATAGATTGGACTCATAGTGATCCTCCTGTCTTTCAGCCTCCCAAGCGCTGGGATTACAGGTGCGCACCGTC
>NDGM011156036.1:0-26926 GCA_002564305.1 Octomys mimax | reverse complement strand
ATAAGCGCTTGACTGGCAAATGCAAGGATCTGAGTTCAATCCCCGGTTCCGCCAAAAAAAAAATAAAAATAAAAATAAAAAAATAAGATAAAATACCAGAGTGGGGCCAGGGAGACAGCTCAGTGGTCTAAGTGCCTTCCTGGCAAGCCCAAGGACTCGGGTTCCATCCCAGGTCCCACATGCCATGCCAGTCCCCCAAACTGGGCGTGGTGGTGCAGGCCTGTAGTTCCAGAGCTGGGGAGGCTGAGACAGGAGAACCGCTACAAGTCTGAGATGCTTAGTGAGACCCTGTACCAAATACACAAATAAATAAAAGATTAAAAAAGAATAAAATAAAATACCCAGAGTGTGCTGTGTATTATGGCAACCTAACTAGACTAACACAAAAATGAAATGAAACTGTACAGCTTTCCTAGCATCTCATCTCAAAACCAATGCAGTGAAATAAAAGCTTTTCCCCATAGCTCTCCCTCTCTCCAGACCCTTCCATATCCAAAGATATCCACCTACTTTGTCACACAAAACCTCCACAAACACTAACTCGCTGCAGGTACTAATTCCTACTCCCAGTGCACAGATGAGGAAGCCGCGCTACAACGTGAAGCGAGCAGAGCAAACTCGTACAGTCGGCCAGCAGCAGAGCAGAGCTCGGAGCTAGGCACAGCCGCCCCAGGACCAACCACCTCCCAGATGTGCTGCCCTCAGGTCCCCTCGCCGTCACTGGGCAACGGACTGGATAGTTAGGCTTGTCACTCTAGCAACGACGATTTCCATTCTCGTCCAGGAAACATTCACTTAAGACTTTTCCGCCATGAAATTCCCTGTTCTCACCGCCAATGAGCACACATAACTCAGTTTCTGCTCTGTGCTGGCTTTTATTGGAACAGTGTAAATAAGCAATGCATTGTCAGTGCTAGAACGCAGGCAGCCAAGTCCAGATTACTTATAGATCAAATAAAATTGCTGGTTTAGAAATTAAAAAAATAATAAAGGAACCAGCCCAGAGATAAGAGAAAACCACAGAGGCTATAAAAAATATTCTCAGTCATACTGAGGAATTATTAAAGATAGGAGCGACTCCAAGACTTGAGTCTTTCCTTTGGTCTGGACAGCTTAGGGTAATTAAATTCTTCCAATTAAGATACAGAGTTGAATTCAACTAATAGCAACAAGGGATGAAGGAGGCCATCGCCTTACCCGCTGATGTGTGTTTGAACTTTTCGCTTTTCTTCTTCCTCCATTTCCAAGGCTTGAAAATCCTCCCCAGGTTGGCAAACTTACTTCTCCTCCGGATGGGTGGGGTGTGGGTGCCCGGCACGAGGGAGTCAGAACGCATAGCCGCCAGCCTCTCCACTTCCTCAGCTTGTTGTCCCCAGAAGAGGTGGAAATAAAGAGAGGGGGGGAAAAGTGTTAAAACGGGAGACTAACAGATGGCTGGCATTTTCCATGGCTACAGATAGCAGAAGCCCCATGACTAGAGCTCTGTTTGCCTTCTAGGCATAGCTCAGTGTTCTAAAGGCTGGGGATAGCGAGCCCAGCTCTACAGATTCACACCATACCATCTCCAACCCAACCAAATTTATTCATTTATTTGAAGAAACAGCATCTCACTATGGCTGTCCAGGCTGGTGCCCAAACTCCTTGGCTCTAGTGAGTCCCTGCCTGAGCCCCCTGTAGCTGGCACTATAGGAGTTCACCCCTGTTCCCAGCCAGCCCAAAGGCATCTGCTCAACCTTCACTTAGATGGGAGGAAGAGTAACAGGCTCTTTGGAGGCACAAGAGACTCTCCAATAGGGAGGGAAAGGCCATCAGGAGAGTCAAGTGACAGTGTAACCGCTGGCCCAGCAATTTCTCAGTTAAGACTTGGTATAGGCAACCACTACAGCACTATTGTGGAGAAATAAAGGAGGAGGAAAACCTGTATCAAATGCCCATTCT
Organism: Octomys mimax; assembly: GCA_002564305.1. Classification (NCBI taxonomy): domain Eukaryota; kingdom Metazoa; phylum Chordata; class Mammalia; order Rodentia; family Octodontidae; genus Octomys; species Octomys mimax. Next base: position 24,988 of record NDGM011156036.1, on the reverse strand, counting down.
CGGGCTGTGATCCCAACCATCCACTTCCTACCTCCCTTCTTTACTCTGACCTTGGGACACTGACACGCATGGAGGACCTGGCTTGACTGCAGTGTGACCAAGCTGGCTATAGAATTACTACTACCCACACCTGCTTGAGCTCTTTATAACTGCCTAACCTCCTCTCCTTCTTTCCCCACCCCTCTGGAGTTTTGCTTTAAAAAATAATTATTAGGTGTTGGGAGCTAGAAATATCTGCAGGGAATATCTATCCATCCCAGTGACTGAACATCTGTGGATGACCACCATTTGGGTCTGCAAGGCTCCCCCAAGGGAGTATATTAAGGAATTGGTTCCCAGCCTGCAGCACTCCTAGGAGGTAGCAGAACTTTAACAAGTATGACTAGTAAAAGGTCCTAAGTCACAGGGCACAGGGCACTGAAGGAGGTGATGTGATGGGGCCTCTATATCTTCCTCTTCCTCTCTCCCTTTTGCTTTGTTGCCATGAGATAAACATTTTGTTCACCATCTACTCCTTGCCATCATGTACTGTCTCTCTAGAAGTGCAAACCAACAGGATTAGTTACTTATGGACTGAAACTGCGAAAAACAAACCTTTCCTCTTTATAAATTGATCATCTCAGGTATTTTATTACAGTAACAGAAAAGGAACAGAAGGGTGGTAATAAGACTCAGTTTCTCTTAACAAAGTCTTCTGGACCCTTCCTTAAAGGCTATAACTGTCCCAGTGTCTTTCATCACACAGAATAAAACAAATTCTTTTCCAAGTTACTTGGGTATTTATATATTCCACTGAGCTAAATATACCCTGACTTGAATTTCTAAGATGAGAATAATCAGAAAAAATAATTTCTCTGGCAGAATTTCAGGGACAGAAAGGACTCAACTTTTCAGAGAGCAAAATGACATGTAAAGCTGTAGCAAATCCAAACCACTATTCATCCTTGAACAATGACCTTTAGAAAAATCACCCAGGCATTTGCAAATATGCAGTCCCCACAACTCCAATCTTGTTGCCCGAGAGTTTCCTTGTCATGGTGTGGATGTGCTTTTAACTGAAGGAGATCCCTTCATTGTACCAGTATGTGTAGAACCTTGACCATGTGGCAAGCGGTGTGCTCTGGTAGGTGTACTGGGGACAGATAGGGATGAGCTGGCCACGGCTCTCGGCAGCAGAACTGGAAAGAACGAGATAGAGTCGGGAAGTGGGTTGGAAGAAAGTCTGTTTGTAAGACTCAGTGATCAACTGAGTGGCCGGAAGGACAGACCATAGCTCGTTCCCAATTCCCAGAGTCCCACTGGTGGAAAGGCTCCCTCTATTCATTGAGCCAAAGAATAAAGGGCAAAGCAAGGGCTTGTGAGTGAGCAAGGTGACAACTAGGACATATTTCAATGAAGATGGTATTTAAACTACTGACTACAGATGCCGCTTGAATCAGGGTCTGGTTATCTCCTGATAAACCCATTGATGGCTGAAAATACTGTAAGTGGAAAATGCACTGAAACCCCGTAACCTACTGCCCACCCCATCTTAGAAAGACGGCACACTGCAGAGTACGAGTTGTGAGCCCTTGTGACCATGTGACTGACGGAGCTGTGGTCCTGGTGCTATTATCCAAGACAAGAGTAGACCGTGTGTCAGTACCACGGGAAAAGGCTACATTCAAAATAGTTTCTCATGGATGGGAACATTCTGGCACCTATAGCTGATGACTCCTAGTCAAACATGCGTAAGTTGGCAACCTAGACTGCATAGCTCAATGCATGGGCAGCTTCTCTTTTCATAGAGAGATCACTTAATTCTGTATCAGACACTGTGATCACTCATAGAGTAAATGGAAGAGGAGGGGGAGAGAGAGGGTCAGTGTGTAAAACACCACAACAGGGGGCAATGGAGGCGAAAGGGAGACAGTCAGCAATTCTGTGTCAGTACTGGAACAGACTCCAGGGAAGTGCTGTGTGGCTAAGTTTGGCCAAAGGAAGGAGGAGATGTAGATCCTTGGCAGTAGCAACAGCCCCAAGAAGGCAAGAAGAGCGTGGCAGGTTGAGCGACGTCTAGGGCCCCAGTGAGCCCTGTGTGTCATGAAGATCTGTGGACGGCAGCCTTAGGAGGCGGCTCATCCCAGCTTTCAACCAAGTTTATTTGGCCTCTGAGTTTTATTGTATTAGCAGAGAGTAAAGGATGAGAATTTGAAAATGAGAAATTAACATTGCATTCAAAAAATAGGTATTGGGCATTTACTAGGAACTTAGGTTGCGTCAGTAAACAAGTTAGATAAAAATACTGACCTGTGGAGCTTGTGCTGGGGGGCGGGCAGGACAATCAATAAACACCAAGGCTAAGTAGAGAGGATATTAGAAGGTACATATATCAGGGGAAAACAAAAAAAAACGAAGGAAGAGTGGAATGTAGCAAAGGAGATGAAGGTTATTCAGAGGAGGGGTCAATTTTAATTAGCATAGCGAGAATCAGCTCACTAGAGAAAGTATATGATCAGGATGCTGCCAGATCCTGTTCTCAGGGAAGCTACCGTGGAAACAAAGACAAGCCATAAGGAAATGAAAAGAAAGAGGCGGCACACAGGACCATAAGATGCCACTGTGGCCTGGTATCCAGATAGTACAGTGACAGAGGATGGAAAGGAAGATGAGTTTCAGCCAGGAGGGAGAAGAAGCAGTTTTGATTATTTCTGGATACATATGTATGAGGAAGCCAAAGGGGGAAAGGTTTTCAGCTTTCAGGACTAGGTTGATGGGATGATTACATATGTGTGCAAAAACTCTGATAACAAGAAGATGTAGACTTGGATGGCTCAAAGAAAAAGGCTGTACAGGCAGATAATGCAGTCTTCCTGCAAAGCCCTTTAGAGGCTGGATTTTGTGTCACCACGTAATAAGAACTACTGAGTGGAGACCTGGAAATCTGCCATGTTGGGGAAGCGGGACATACTCTCTTGTGTACAAAGAGCTGCACATCTAGCACAGGGTACACAGGAAAAGATGGAGAAAATGATGGAAGACACAGGAAAGAGACGGAGAAATTTATGAAACTGAGATCCATGGGAAGGGAGGCGGGACCAAAGTACAGCGGGAGGCATCAGTCATGAGAAGATGATGCTGTGTGACTGAAAGCTGGAAATGAGGCCGCAAGTCACAAATGGTGCAGATCAGATGGGGGCCTCAGGGAGATTAGCCCAAGCAGCAGTGGATACAATGGATGGTACAGGCAGCAAGATGTTTTAAGTAAGCTTGGGCTACAGAAAGGCTGAGAAGACTGCTAAATATAAAAATAAAGTTAAATCAGCTATAATAAAAAAAAAATGAGAAGGAAAGCAAAAAGGCACAGGACAAAGAGGCTTGTGGAAAATGTTGAACTCGGATGTGTATCTTTATACATAGATGTGATATCAGCTGCTTAGTGCTTTGTCCACAAGCACAATCAGAGCCACCGCTATCCCCTGGATCTGGAATGTCCCCCAAAGCCCACGTATTGAAGGGTTCATCCCCAAGCATGGCATCACTGGGAGGCAGTCGGAGCCTTTAGGGCCTCCTTGGAGGTCTTCAGACCACTGGCCCTGGAGGGAACTGTGGAACCCCAGCCACTTCCCCTTCCTGTTCTGCCCTCGAGGTAAGCAGTTCTGTTCTGCCACACGCTCCCCCATGACACCCGCGTGCCCATGATAGTGTAAAAGCAACAGATCCACCACACGTGGCCTGAAACCTCCAAAACCATGACCTAGGTGAACCTTTCTTCTAATACACTTATCATCTCTGGCATGTGTTACAGTCACAGAAAACTCATGGCCACATAAGGAACGATAATTGTGGGAAACTTCAGCAAGGAGGCAGATAGTCCAGGATGGAGGTAACACCATCAGAGACATAGATCACTTGCTCTTGCCAATCAATTGCTTTCCTTCCACTTACCCTCATTTACAGAGAGGTACTGTAGCTTGTGCAGATTTTATAAGTGTGCAGGACTTGCATTCCTGAACTTAATCCTGCTTCTTTCAAACTTCTCTTTTCTACTCTTACTAGATTGTTCTTTCAGAAGCCTACTCTACACAAAACTATTAATGGCTTCCCATACCTTACAATAAAAGTTTCCAATTTCCTGTTTTGGTTTTTAGAAATTGCAATCTGAGTGACCTGCAGCAAAATACCTTCTAGTACTTACAAAATACATGCTGCAGTGAAAATGAAATATTCCTTGCATGTAGTAACAATTGTGCCCTGGGATCTCTGGATCCCCAAAAATCATATGCAAAGCTTTGGTATTTGGGGGTATCTGCTTTTGGTCGGAAGAGTTCTTGTCTTCCTTTGGTTTCCCAAACAGATTCATGTACAAAAGGTAAAATTTAAGCATAACAAATAGCGGTTTTGGGTTTTCTGAGCCCAGCCAACCTAAATCATCTACTGAAGGTTAAAAAGAGGTTACATGCAGATTTTTTTAAATGAAGATAAAAAATATTTAGGTTTGATATTGAGTTTGCTTTCATCATTGGTATTCAATGACCACTTACTAAGTAAATAAAGGAATAACTATTTGATTCAACTCATTCAGCTACATGTTGAGAGGTACAAAAATAACTTATCATTAATGGTCTCTAGAAAAATGCACCCCTAGGACCAAAGGCTACTTCAGAAACACATCTTTAAGAAATAGAAATTATTCTGAAATTGCCACATTAAAATAATTATAACCAATTAGGAGAGCTTTTGAAAAACCTGGAGAGGCCAGGGGCACAGAAAGCATTTTAAAGGCATAATTATATCTCAAGATGGAGGAATCCTTAATAAGCATGTTATTAAATTCAAGACACTCAACCCCTAAGTGCAGCAGATTATTGAGCAGACTGGATTATGTTAGGTTTAATTGATTTATATTTTAATCACCCATGTACCATCTTTCACCAATTCATTTGATGACAGAAGCTCGTTCTCAACCTTGGGCTTTGCCACTAGATAAGAAAACTGCAAGGCTGAAGAGGGAGGTGGAGGACAGCCTGTGAAGACGGGCTGAAAAGGAAGAGATACAAAACAAAACAGGACTCAGGATGAAGTGGTCTGGCATGGGGACATGAGAGAAAGTGAAATGAAGGTCAAAGGATGGGAGGAAATTTGAGCCAAAGATGCTGATGAAAACAGATCACATGAAGGCTGCTTTGGTCAAGCCCTCTGTTCTCAATACCAAAGATAGCTCATGGGGGAAGATACAATGCCTGCAGAATGCTGAGTCAGAATGTAGGAAGTGGCATGGCTGAGCTGGTTCAGAAAGCTGAGAGGTAGAAGGGGAGCCAGTCCAGGCATGTCCTTGGGGCTTTCCTGCGCTGGCGTCCAAGGGAATGCTCTTTAAACGACTAGGTATTTCAGGCACTCTCATCCTATGACTGGGTTCAGTATTGTCTTGGGAGATCCTTTTTCTTTCTATTTAGAAATACAGGGGAGATAGTGCTAGACTTATACATGACTTTGATCACAGTGAACCCCAGCAGCTGTGTCAGCTGGTGCTTTGAAACTACCACTTGTGGAGCCAAGGTTATTCTGGGGGACGGGGGGGAGAGGGCTTGTCAGGACAGGAGGTGTGCATGAGGCACCTAAGCTGGCTTCCTAGCCATGGACTTCACATGGGGCATGGCATCACAGGCTTACCCATGGAGAACAGCACTGGTTCTTTGTAGTTCTCCTACTGAACCACTGGGACCACTGGGCTCCCAGGAATTATGGAGAATCTAAACCCAAAACTGAACAGTTTCTTCCTAGTAGGAGGGGACAATCTGAACAGAGTGCTTCTTCAGGCATTTGAATGTCCCCCAAAGTCATATAGGCTACAGGCTTGGTTGCCAGCCTGTAGCCTACAGGGTGAACCCCACAGGAGGTAGGACCTTGTGGGAGGAAGTTGGGTCACTGAGGGTGTGGATCTCAACTGACATTTCTTCTCTTCTCCACCTGCCTTGACATGAACAGCTCTGCTCCACCAAGGGCCCCTACCAATGTGTACTGTGCTGCTACAGGCTCAAAGCAATAGGGCTAAGTAGCCATGAACTGAAACCTCGATACTGTAAGCCAAAATAAGCCTTTCCTCCTTATATGTTGATTTCACCAGTGATGGAAAGTTCTCTAACACAATGACGATGATAATGGTGATGATAAAACAGCAGCTATCACTTCTCTGTCACCAAGTCTAGGACAGAGACTGACCTAAGCACTTACAAGGTATCAGCTTGTGTGATCCTCACTTTACCCTCAGGTGGTAGGGTTATATATTATCCCCATTGCAGCTGGGGACATGGGGGAAAAGCTAATGAATACAGAAGTGATTTTTGAAGGAAAGAGGTGCATGTTTTAAGTTAAGATTTGTGTATTTTCAAGAACATCTGCCCTCTGGATCTCTGTATAATGACCAAGTAAAAGGAAGTTTCAGTGATGACAAAGATCATTTTTAGTTTTCTGAAGCTATTACAGAACACCAGCCAATACGATACAAACTGATCTTAACAAGGAGCTGCAGTCTCACCATAAGATGTCACAATATACACATACACCTGTCTGCATGTGCCCCAGAGGACACTAACCCCAGGTCTCCAGGACATTAGGAATTAGTAGGACATTCTCTACTAAGCACCTATGCCGTGGGCTGCATCTGGCCACTCTGCAGATGCCAGTTTGGACACGAAATGGCTCAAATCTGCTTCACTTATCTGCTTCACTTAGACAGTACTATACACTGTGTACACTCAACAGAACACTTGTTTGGAAACAAAAGGAATGTTTGCTCAAATCTATTACTTAGTAGCTGCTGGTGGATAGGAGTTCTCATGTGCCTTGCAGCAGGTGGCAAGGGCTTCCTGGGTTTCCTTAGGAGTCACCCCTCTGCTCCTTCAAGTCCAGGAGGTTCCGGAAGAGCTGATCTCCACCCATACACTAGAAGTGGGTGCCGGCATTCTCTGCCCATCCCCTTTTGGGATTCATTGAGAGATGCAATCAAGCTCAGCCAAGCAACCAGCCTCAATCCTGGATTTCACTGGAGCTGTTGACAGACAGGCTCTTTCAGCTGGGATTGCAGGTTAGACAGGCTCTAAGCCTAATAAAAATAGGGGACATACACTTAAAATCCCTCATGCAGCCTTGGTTAATACAAAAACAATTTCTAGGTCACAGTGATAATCCATACATTTTGAGAAGAAACATCTTATTACATGGAATATCTTGTATTCTCCCATTGGTACATTGGAGAAAAGGCATTTCTATTGCATGGTCATAGATAGTAAAAAAATTAATGGACTACATAAATGTGTATGTGTGTGTGAGGGGGCTTGTTATATTTAAAATTACACAGGCTCTGTTGTATTTACTAAGAAGCCAGATTGTATCAGTGAAGTTCCCCCTGAGATATTCAACACAAAATTTCTGCTTCATCTCCCAGGAATCTAAACTTCAACACACACAAGGACTATAAAAATCTCATAAAACATTCTGTTATTCATTTAATCTACAGCATATAATTGTATTGGGAATGGAACTTGTTTCATTGTAGAGACTTGTGTCAATCCAAAGCAACAGTCTTTAAATATTGTGGACTCTCAATTCATTAAAAATTTCAGACTTTTAAATGTGCACTATTTCTCATGTTTTATCAATTACTATACTCTCTTTAAAATAAATTTAGAAAGATAAGGAAAAAATTAAGATTTCTTCAAAACAAGTGTTAATATTCAATTTTCTATCCAATCTTGCATCACTATATCTGCTAATCTGAGCAACAGATTTGACAATAAAAATAGATAATAACCATTGTTAATTAGCCATTCGTTTTGAAAATCTGTATATATATAATATATGTATTGTTGTACGTTACCCTATTTCTGTCTTTTTTTTTCTATTTGTTTTTGTTTCTGTTTTTTTACTCTTCAAAATAAAATAAAACTGAAAGAAAAAAAAACCTTCATAGGGCCGGCGGTATAGCTCAGCAGACTAAGCGCTTGCTTAGGTAAGCGCAGGGGCCAGTATTCAATCCCTGACTCTGCAGGCCATGCCAGCCCCGGCCCTATGTGCTGAGCCAGCAATGGAGTCTGAGCATGGTGGTGCATGCCTGTAATCTCAGCACTAGGGAGGCAGAAATCAGGAGGATCACCACGAGTCTGGGCTGTGTAGTGAGACCCTGCACACACACACACACACACACACACACACACATACACACACACACACACACACACACACTCCCCCCCAAAAAAGTTCAGGCTGTCGGGTGTCATATTTTTGCAGCTATATAAATAGTACCCTTCAAACGCAAATCAAATCTCAATAAACTCTGATTTTCTTGCAGAGGTCAGCAAATTCTTCCTGCTGAGCCAAATGGTAAATACTTAAGCTTTATGGATCATGCAGAGTTCACTGTAAATGCTCAACTTTTCACCATAAAAGCAGACATAGATCAATGTATAAAAGTGGTCATGAAAATGTTTCAATAAAACTTTATTCTTTAAAAAAGGCAGTTGGCTAGTCTCTGTCCTATAGAATAGAACTTCTGGTACTTTTCTTTGATGTTTTTAAGGGTACAGGTAGCCTGAGCATTGAAGCAAGACAGAGGAAAGGAGAGCTGAGAAAGACTCAGGTGGACGGACACCCTGTCACATCATTTGGAATCCTGCATCTAGCTTTGCCTGACACCATTAGAACTTGGAACACTTTCTTACATAAACAAACAAATTCTTTTTTGCTTGAGTTAGCTTGAGTTAGGTTCTCCCTTACTTGCAATCAAGACTTCTAATAAATGAACCACATAAACTTAGAAAAGTCCCATCTGCTTCCTCTTTGTAAAATGGGGATAATACTGACTTGTAAAGATTCATAGGTATTATGGTTTTATTCTTAAATGTCTTCCAAAGGCCACGGTGTTGAAAGATCTCCAGCTGGTTGGAAGGTGCAAACACTAGGAGGCAGAAATAGTAGAAATTAGGTCACTGGGGTTGTACCAAGGAGAGGAGTATTAGGACCATGGTCCCTTTCTCTGTTTCCTGGCTGCTACAAGGTGAGCAGCTTTTGCTTTACCACATTTTTCATCACCATGATATTCTGGCTTATCACAAGCTCGAAATATAATTAAGCCAAGTGATGACAGACTGCAACCTCCACACTGTCATCCAAATAAACCTTTCCTTCTTACACATTGTTTATCTCAAGTATTTTGTCACAGAGACGGAAAGATGACTGACACAAGAGGCATATACCAAAAGTACTCTTTAGGGCCACAGAGACTCAAATCAGAGTTATATACAAATGAAGTCTTCTCTGGTACCAGGTGGACTGCCTGTCCAATCACAGTTGCTTGTCACTTCCCCACTTGCATGCTCCCTAGGAATTGAAGGAGTTTTGGAGAGGGTAAACGCTGATGGGACTCTCCTAACTAGTGTATCTCAAATGTTAGTGTACACAAGAATATCAAGAAAATATCTCTTAAATTTCATGATCCCTCATCTTAGACCTGTTAACAGAGAGATCTGAACCCCTCACAAGTCCCTCAGGTAATGCTGACCCCAGCAATTTGAGAATCATACTTTGAGAAATGCACTTGCTGTATCCCTGAAGAAGCTAGACTCTTACTCCTTTTACTCAAGCTACACAAGTCTATGACATTTAGATGACTGGTAAGGAAGGAAGATCCCTAGTGTTGATCATGAAGTGGCACTTCAGCAACATCTACCGGCTCCAAACCCCCCTAATTGCTCGATATCCTTTTTATGTACCCCATAGCCATAGGATGCTTTATTCTTTCTAAGTCCTTTTCCATGTAGCACATCACATCTTCAAAAAAACAAAAAATAAATTGTAGGTATAAGTTTTTCTAACATTCACAATCTCAGTCACAATCTTCCAGTCACTTTCATTGCCACGGTGAAGTTTCATGCCAGTTCTGAAGTTGCAGGTGATACTAGGCCTTCACTTAGGAATTTTCCTCCATCCAGTCACTTGGTTGCCCTCCTATTTATTGCCTAGCCTCTAACACCTTGCTCTAAATTCACCTTATCTCAGTCACAGTTATAGCTAGCATACTATTTTCTGAAAGAATTCTATTACAATTTAGCTTTTTGAAGGCTCTTACCAGCTGTGCAAAAAATCTTTTAAACTTTAACTGCTTGCTTCCTAAAGTGAATCACAAAAATGGCTAGTTCATGCTTCCCCTGCAGAAAGCCATGAAAATTTTGTGGAGCAGAGTTCCATGGAACACACCTTCCAATGCTGAGTTAGTATCTTTTTTGGTCCCTTCTTAGAGTTCCAGGGAAGGAGACAGAGGAGTAGGGGGATTTGCCCACAATATGCCAACTCATACAAGTAGTTAAAGTGACTAAGATTTCCTGAGTCTAGAGGGGGTTCATCATCTCTCACACATCGTTCCTCATGAATGGCTGGGGGATGTCAAAACCAGCATGGGCAGGGTGGACCGTGTCCTCTGTAGTCCTCCCTCTCTTACCATTGTCAAAGTTAATACACTTCTAGGCATTTTCCTGTCTTTGAGCTCATTCCAAGATTTCATGTTAGCCACACAATTAGTTCTGAAGTCTAGGATAGCAGAGAACATAGGGAAACTCAAGTCCCATTTAAGAATCATTTCTTGAGTCTTCATCTTTCAGGCTCAGGGTTCTCGTTTTCTTCCTCTGATGACACTGCAGTTTATTTATGTGGCTCCCAGATGAATTTTTCCATGCCATTTGTCATTGGTGTGGTGACTATGTGAAATCCAAATACTGTAGTATTTCTGGGAAGAATATTTTTTGCAGGGGTGTTGAACCTTAGTAACGACCTTTGTTTTCATTTTTCAAGTATATATATTTTTGTTACCATCAGTAACTCCAACTCAGGTATGGTTTGACTATTACTTAGAAAGTAAAGTAATTCTGCTCCAGTGTTTGTTGAAACCTTCACAAGTAACTGTCAGTTTCCCTTGAGTTGTAGTAGTCTGTTTTCAGAGGCAACTGTCCTCCTTCTTTTTTATTTCCCTGTTCATATCTTTAGGGACCTTTCATTATTCTTCTGCAGGAGAGATGATAAAATTTTACAGCACTCTCAACAGGCAGTCATTGCTCAATTTTTCTCCCATAGGAAGTTCTGAATTGAGTCTTACTTTAGTATTTATTCTAGAGTCTTATTTGTAAATCTCTCCTAATAACCAAATAATATAGTAACCTCAAAATACAGAACTTAAACTCTGAAAATCAAGAATCAGAACTGCATCTCCTTAAATCTATACCTAACTCTGATAGTATGTAAAATCACCATATCAATACAAAAGAACTATCATCAGAAGAATTTAGTAGGTTTCTTAAATAGTGCCTGACTCCATATGTTATTGATTGCTTATGCCTGTTACTCTGTTTTCACTTGAATATTATCTACCAGATTCAAGGGTGGGCACTGATGGAGCTTTGATGGACACTGGCAGTACAGGCTGGCAATTATGAACCAATAGGATTCATCCTCCCAAGAAGCAATGCAAGTCAGCTGTAGTAGACCCTTGAAGGACTCCTCTTCAATTTGCTACAGTGATATTGTCAGCTAGAATTGGGACTGACAATCTGTCAACTGTTTTCTCCTGCTTCACTTGTAATATGGTACTTGTTATGGCTTGTGGCTAGATGTTCTCCTAAAGCCTATGCAGTCACAGGGCCAGGCATTTAGAGTTTGTGGTTGATTCACTGTCTAATGTTGAGATTAAAGGTATAATTGCTACAACTGCCCTTGGGTAGGTAGCCTGCATACACTATAAAGGACTAAAAGAGGTCTCTCTCTCTCTCTCTCTCTCTCTCTCTCTCTCTCTCTCTCTCTCTGTGTCTGTCTGTCTGTCTCTGTCTCTCTTCCTCTCCTTCCATCTCTCTTCTCTCTTCTTGCTTTTGCAGTCTTCCACCACCTAGAACTGTTGTCCATCTGCCATGTGCCAACTTTCCTTGGAGCCAGTCCATTATGGACTGGAATCTCTACAAATTGCGAGCTAAATAAACCTTTTTTCCTTTAACTTTGGGTGTTGGGTAATTTGGGCAATGAGAAAAGTAACTAACATAGAATTTGGTACCAGGAGTGGGGACCTTGATGTGACTGTACCTGATCATGTGATTGAGAAGCCTTTGGGAATGGCTTAGGGGAAGAGATTGGAAAGGTTCAGAGACACCATCTTAAAAAGTAGAGCTGCAATGCCTTAGGATGCTCTGATGGGGGAATCTGGTCAGACATCAGAAGACCAGAAGGCTGACAGAAATCCTTCTGGTAAAGACCAGGTTCAGGAGGTTTCTTCTGAGAAAGACTACATTGGCTGTTGGAATCTACAGCATGTATGTTATGGCTTAGCAGAAAGTTTGGCTGCATTTTGCTTGTGTCCAGAGATTTGCCTGAGACTAAGGTTAAGAACAGCAGACTAATGAATCTGACAGAAGAAATTTTAAGGTAGTATAATATTGAGGTTGTAGTACAGTTGCTACTGGGGGCTTTTTAACCAGATTTTTGTTGAGAAGCTCAGAAGCCAGCAGAATGATTTAAAATGTGAATTTGGCCAGAAGGGAGCTCCGGTAAAACTGTGGACTACAAAGATAGAGCTGAGAAGATGTTGATTGCTAAAAAGGAACAGGAGAATATAAAAGATGGCCCGAGTGCATCAGAAAAAGCAGTAGATTCCACTCTTTGTAGCCTTAATATTACAAAAGTGAATGACTTTGCTTTGAAAACAAAGTCACACACCATCACGTTCCAGAACGGCTATAGCTTAGAAAATTTGTTCCTCAGAATCAGATTCAGAGTGCCCAGTGATCCAGGCACTCAATGCTTTCAGCCAAAAAAAGTGGAAAGTCTGGCTACTGGTCTACTTGCCAGAAGACCCTGACATCATCCATGTGGTGCTGATTTTAGGTATATGCAGAATAGAAGAGCTGTGGGTCAGAAAAGCTTCTAGCCAGATTTCAGAATGCCTGGGAGGCTGGGCAATGTGCCCCTGAGAGGGCAATATATGAACCTGTGAGTGTGAAGTCAAAGGGGCAGTGGATACTCCAGAAGTTTGGAGAAGCCAGGAATGTGGATCATCTGAGGAAAACTGCAAGGAGGGAGCAGAGTAGGCCCATGAGACAAGCCATAGGAGCTACAAACAACATAAATGCTGCAGAGGAGAAGCCTTCCAAGCCCTTTGGAATTCACATCTTGTCACATATTGCCTCAGATGCTGCACATGGAACTATAGGACTAAATGTTTGCCCTGCTGGATTTTGGACTTGCTTTGGTACCATTCCTTTGAATACCCATTTGTAACTTTTGGAATCAAATTTTCTATCTTGTGCCATTGAATGTGGCAAGTGTATAACTTTCATTTGTACAGGGGCTCACAGCTAAGAGTTTGCCTTATATCTCAGAGGAGACTTGAGACTTGGACTTTCCATCAATGCTGACACTGTTAGAACTTTGATAACTCTTGGAGATGGACTAAATGCCTTTGGTACAAAGGGACATGCATGAGTCTTTAAGGGGGCCAAGGGCAGAATGTTATGGTTTATATTTGGATGTCCCCCCATAGTCACAAGCAGTCATGGGGGTAGCTTCCAGAATTTGTGACTGATTCATGATTAAATGCTGGGATAATGGATGTAAGGATGTGAGTTTAACCCCCTCCCTAGGGCAGGTAATCTGCATAAAATATAAGGGACTGAAAGAGCTTGCTCTCCCCACTATTTTGGTGCTTTGGCTGTCTTCCATGTGCCACCCTGCCTTGAAGCCAGCTAACTGAAACCTCTACAAATGGTGAGCTAAGTAAACCTTTCTTCCTTAACTGTGGGTGTTGGTATTTTATCTCAGTAGTGATATAAAAGTAAGTAAGATACTAGTTTAACTTAAATAAACAATATTTTGCAGTTCTCTATGTTTAATGAGACTTGTCACAACTAAATTAGCTTGGTTTGAGTTAGACACACTTCTCTTCAAAAATTCAAAACTGACTCTTTTCTTTTTTTCTGTGGAATTAGGATTTGAACCAAGAGCCTTGCACATGCTAAGCAAATACTCTACTAGAGATCTTTCCAGCCAACATTTCTGAGCACTGATCAACAAGGCATCAGCCCAAGAAAAGGGGAAAAAACAGAGTTTGTGGGAATAGGCTGACTTTGGGGCTGCTATTCTGATATCTGTCCCTTCAAAAACTTTAGGGACATATAGCTGTGTGTCCACATCCACAGGTTCCCTGTCCATAGGATTCAACCAAACTTGGCTTGAAAGTAATTTTTAAAACTTCCACCTGTACTCATCATGTTGAGGCCTTTTATTTCAGTTGTCCTCATTCCATAGACAGCATAGTGTAACAATTATTTACACAACATGCCCACAGATACTTCAGGCCACCCACAGATGATTTGTAGCGCTACAAGAGGATGTGCACAGGCTTGGCACTGACACAGTGCTCTGGTATGTAGGGCACTTCAGCAGCCACGGATTCTGGCACCCGCAAGGATCCTGTACTTCATCCTCTATGGACCCCAAGGGACAAGTGTGCATGGAGTTATGATGCACTTACTCCAAAAACATTCCATAAACATCTATCATGTAATCCAAACTGTGAGGTAGAGGTTTTGAGGGAAGGGAAGGAGTTCTTCTTCTTTAGAGTATCAAAATGAAGTCAGGCATGGTGGCACATACCTATAGTCTCAGCCCTCAAGAGGCTGAGGCAGAAGGATTACAGTGATGTCAAGTTCAGCCTGGGATATACAGTGAGTTCAAAACTAGCCTGAACTACATAGTGAGACCCTGTTTCAACAAACAAACAAAGAAACAAACAAACAAACAAAGAAACAAACCAAATAATATAAAATACTAAAATTAAAAGTTCCAAGCATATAAAAACAATTCCTAGCTCATCTTAGAGTAATCTGAAACAGACAGACATATCAAACACATCCATGAAGGACGATAATAGCCACTCTTGGCCCTGTGTAATCTAATGCTCCCAAAAGTCATTATTCAATGCAAAAGGGTCACCCATTTCTGAATCCAAATTCAAATTTTAAGAAGAACATTAATACACATACTTCCTGAGGCTCAGATTCATTGTAACTGAAAAACTTCACTCCTCCTACCAATGCCCAGGATGTCTGAGCACCACGAAGAGTCGTAGCATCTCAGCGCCCTGCCATCTTTGCATTCTGCTTTCTAATGTCTCTTATGAATGGCTTCTGAATGACAGAGCCATTCCTATCAGTCGGTCTTCACGAGGCCCTGGGTTCTGAAATTCTTGCGTTACCATAAGTCAAGGTGGTGAAGGCCAGGCGTGTTAGGGCCATGCCCTGCCATCTCCACAAAGAGCACTTCCACTTTCTCTGCCATTAGTCAGAACATAATACGTTTTCATATGCTTGGTACTTAAATGACACAGTCATCGGGCAGTGTGGCATGCAGCAGACAGCTGGAAACACAGCCAGGAAATTGTATTTTTCTTTTTTTTTTTTTAATGTATTGAGTACAGTGTCTACAGGATCTAACTATACAGATCACACTCAGAGTGATCCTTCTGTTTTCAGTCTCCCAAGTGCTGGGATTACAGGCATGCACCATCATGGCCAGTCTCAATCTCCATCTCAGAGCACCCTGGGGGAAGGGCCAGCACTGCATGGTACACCGGGGATCGAACCCCTGGTTGATGCACTCTGCCTAAGCAGGCACTTCAGTCCGCTGAGTTATCTGGCTGGCCACAGCCAGGAAGTTTTCTTATGGAACTAATCAGATCCAAGCCCAGCCTCTTCTGAAATTGACTCTAAAAGCAGGAGAAGGCTTTGCCATGGGAGCAAGTCAGGTAGGAAAATATTCTTTTAGCAATGCACGTTTCCTGCTTTTGATCTCCCAAGTTAGAAAAACACATTAACTTTCCCCCTCAACTTTCTTGTTCCAAACATACTTAAGTTGGTACATGTGCAAGGTGCCTGTGGCCACCTCCCAGCAAGACTGTTTGTTTTATCATTTAGTAAGCACTTGCCTAGTTACTCTATCACCAGACCCTACAACAACCCAACAAGAGAAGTGACACAAATATTTTAAACCCTCTTTTATTAAAAAGTAAATTGACAATGGAAGAAATGACTGGCTGGCTGCGAAATTGTTTCTTCCTTTTATGTGAGCACGAATTGAATTTTGCTCTGCTAAGAGACTTTCCCAACCTCCTCTGGCTGTGGGTACGATCACATTAACAACGGACATAAGCTTAAGGTTTGTGAGTGACTCTTGGGAAGCTTAGTTGGAGGGAAGAGATGTGCCATTTCCTTGGTAGCTTTTCCCTGCATCTATCTAGGCATCTAGAGCAGAGATGCGCTGGTCGGACTGTGGAAGCCATGGTAAGAACAAGGGTAATGCCACAGTAATGGTACAGCTGTGTCAGCCGACACACCTAGCACCTCTGAGGTGACTGCTTCTTTACAATAGAACAAAAATTCATTACCTTGTTTTTATAATGTCTATCTTGTTTTATGCAGCTAAAGCCCATCCTACTACAAGGATGCGAGTTTCCTGCGTTTATACAAACTCTGCAGTTGGCCAACAGCAGGACATCAAGTGGTAACACAAAAGCTCCCCTTCCACTCTCTCTCAAGTACAATCTCAGCATCTCTGTAGAAACTGTTCCTCAGTTTGTAAAAAGATCACAAATATTTTCATTTTCATTTTCACACTCAAATATTCACTGAAAAGAAGCCTGTCTTCAGAAGACTTTCTCCCTCCCTTTCTCCTTTTCTTTTTGTATCTCTCAGGCCAAGGGCTAAGCTATGACTAGGAGATTGCATTTTCTCCCATGGCTTTAATTAAGATAATCAGAGTATTTCTAAATTCACACTTCCCACCTAGGAGAGTCTCCCAAGGGGCACAACTGTGGTTGTGTAACTCTGGCCAAATTACTTCACTTCTCTGAGGCTCAGTTACCACATCTGTAAAATGGGGATAATAACAGCATTGGTCTCATGAGGATTTTGTGAGAAACAGATTTTTTTGGTGGTACCAGGGATTGAACTCAGGACCTTGCACTTGCCAGGCAAGCACTGAGAAACAGATTTATTTAATAGAAATGAAAGATGTGGAATAGTACATAAGTCACTGCTAGTATTACTATAATTCTTTGTCTCCAATTAATATTTCATAGGCACTTCAATTCACAAAAGTGAAATACTGTTATTCTGAATGGAAATGTTAGTTATTTAACTGCATTTATACCCTTGTTCCTTCTGCCTGGCTAAGTATTTGGGTCCTGGTTGCACAGTAGCTTCTTCTGTACCAGACCACGCTGTACCACTTTCTTCTTCTCACCCTCCTCTATATAACCGAACCCAAGTGGCACTTCAGCGGTCAGCCTCTCTGGCCCAGATGGCCATCTTCCTGCAGCTGACCTCTCCAAGCCAGAAGGGATGGATAGTTGAACCTGTTTAGTTGAAGGGTGGGTGGGCCTCCTAACTCTGACCAATGCAATCTGCAAGCAGCATCAGTAGGTGGTGGGGCTTCTAAGAATGGCTTCCCTACTCTCAGAGAGACAGCCGATCCCACCAATCCCGTTTCTGCCCTCTGGTTGCTATGGTGTCAAGATGTGGATCCTGAATTATCCGTGTTATCTTGCCACATCCTGAGGCTGGACTCCTGAAGCAAAGGAGAGCACAGCGGAGAATCGTGGGGTAGTAGAATCAGGCCTGGTACCCACGACACAGATGAATCTGCTGTGAGGCAATGCATGACCTTATTTTCACAGACATGCATAAGGACCTGTTACTGTAGCCAAAATCACCATAAGTGACCTGCCTCTGTTACACTGTTCACTCTGGAGGGTGGCAGCAGCCATTTACAACACACAGGAAACACTCGGTGAATAGTTTGGATGCACAAATAAATATTTCTTAGAAAATTACTGGATAGGCCATCCCTTGGGTATGAGTAATACTTCCCATCTCTTGAAATGTTCCCAGTTGGAACAGAGAAGATTTTTCCTGCATTAACTTCTGTGGCCACAGGGGGCACTACAGAACAGGAGCCAGCATCTACCAAAAGCCACGGGGGGAGCATTTTTTTTTACATGCAAGGGAAAAACCAGAGTGTTTGTGTTGAGTTTTTCCTTCCAGATCTTCTCAACCAGTTTGTCTCATATGTTGCAGGGAATTTTCTGACTTTCATCAACTGATCTGTTATTGAAAGGTGGCATCACAAACTACTTTTTATTTGTATATAGCAACGTGAAAAGACAATAACCTATATGTCCAATTATGAGGGGTGGATTAAATAAAGGAACAATCATCTGATTGACGCATGTCTATGTGGTCATTAGAATGTTGATAAGACAGTTCTAATTATCAACATGAAAATGTTCCATAGTTTGTTGTTTAGTAGAAACTAAAATCGCCAAATGTTACTCAGCCTAATTACATTTTTTTAAAAACAGTGGTTTACTTATCTACCTATATATCTGTCTTTGCACAGGGATAGGATCTGGAAGAAAAAACTGCAACAATTAGGGGTGACAAAAATTATAGATCATCTCATTTTCTTTTCTAAATTTTTTTTTGGGAGCAGATAGGTGGAGGGTAGACTCAACGCCATCTCTGCATCGACTAGCCATGTATCAAGCCTCAGGAGCCACCCTCTCTCCCGTGTACAGAGTGAAAGCAAGGGAGCCTCTCACTGACATTACAAGGAATGAACATATGTAAGGCATTTAGTAGTGGGGTTTCATATATAATAAACACAAATATTAGTGTCTGTATTTTATATTATAAACAATATATCGTCATCTCTATTATTCTTATTATTCTTTGGTACAGGGTCTCACTATGTAGCTCAGACTCATAGGGATCCTCCTGTTTTCACCATTCCCAGCGCTGGGTCTACAGGAGTGCATCACCATGCCCAGTCTTGGTGGTCCAATCAGCACGCCCGGGGGCAGGGCCAGTGCAGCATGTGGCACGGGGGAATCTAACCCTGCTGCCTGCAGGCAAGCACTTAGTCTGCTGAGCTATCTCGCTGGGCCTTGTCATTATTATAATGCAGATTGAGTATTTATTTTCTAAAATTCTCAGAGTCATAAGTATCTTGCATTTTGAAATATCTGGAAATCTATCTATCTATCTATCTATCTATCTATCTATCTATCTCAGGGATGGCACTCACCAAACCCAAAATTCATCTGTGTTGCATACATACCTTAAACCAATAGCCCACAGATAATTACATACAATGTTTGCAATACTTTTGAGAATGAAATAGTTTCCTGGTGTGGGATTTTCTACTTGTGGCGCCAACTCAACTGTTCAGAGAGTTTTATATTTTGGAGCACGTTGGGTTTCAGATTGGGGATAGTCAAAGTCTATACATATGATTTTCTGTTAAGGTCTAACAGACCTACAAATGCTGCTTGGCAGAATCTGTGGCTGAATATGCAGGAGACAAAGGAATTACCGTCAACTCTGACTGTTGGATAGCCAGAGCTATCCCTGAGTGACACAGTATCAAAAAGCATCCCATTTTGGAGGAACTGAGGTGAGCCTCACAAGCTAAGGCACATGTTTTTCATTTTCAAGGGTGAAACACTAATGTTTTCCTTACAGGATGCTGCATGACCTGAGATACTGCACTTGGATGCTGAACACCCCTGCCGGCCACAGCTAAGCAGCCAACAAATATCAGTGTTATAAATTCATCATAAAAATTAGGTTTTAGTGTAATAAACTGCCCTGGTATCTGTAAGTTACAATGCTTACCTGGAGAATTTCTTACAGTTTCAAATAGAGCTGGAGAAACTATTTAAAGAGAAACGACCAAGGCACTAAATGGTTTCTGGGTTTTTAAAAAAACTCACAACTTTTCTGAGTATTTACATTTTGAAAGGAACGAAACTCCTATCTTAAAAAAAGGAAGGGAAAACTAAGGGATGGCTTAGAGAAGGGAATGCCATAAAATTCAAGCTTAACTGGATGGTAAATTCATCTTTATCCTGAAGGATTTAATTTACATGAAAATGGCAAGCTAATGAAAAATGGAAGTATAGCATTTATAAGCTAATAAAAACAACAGAGCCCATTAGGCAGTCTAATAAGACATATTACAAATAATTTTTACCTTGGGAAAATAAAATAATGTGTATTTTAATCTCACAGCTAAATGGACTAGAAAAGGCAAAGAGTAATTCAAATACATTCACAACCATGCCATGCACAAAGCAACTGCCCTAAAGACCTCCAAGGTTGTTGAGGCTTTTACTCAAATAGAAGTTGCCTGAGAGCTGGTGTAGATCGACCATACAAAAAGAAACCAAGCACTACAAAGTCAATATTTTCGTAGGCTTTCCAAAAGTGTCTGATATTTGTTGAGTTATCCTTCTGGAAACACAGAAAGTACTTCCTTGATATAGTTCTTGGTATTTTACTAGCCAGAGAAGAAAATACTTTGCCATTCAAACCGACTCAAACGCCAATGTAATTACTCCCCCTGATGCTTATAAAATATCAGACACACAGAAATCAGCTGGTTCGAGCAAGACTCGATTCAGGAGGACAAGTCAGAGCAAAGGAACTCTTGTTTGCAAACACAGAAGAAGCCTTGGTCAGAAAACTTAAGTCCCCCACACAGGCTCTCTCTGTCACATTCAGATAGGGCCTCAAAGTCTGCAGTGGAAACAGTGACTCTTCTCTGAAATTATCTGGAGGACTCAGCAGTGTCTATCTGCTGGGGAGAAACAGGAGCTGTCCGTTTTGAGCTCTTTGTCCAGCTCACCGAGAAAGCAATAACTGAACAGCTAAGATAAAATATGAAAGGAAGTGGTTTAGAGTGGGCACAAAAGTCTATATTCACTACTTTAACAAAAGTTGGCTTCTCCAACAAATCACCTTTTATGAATTTAGTTCCAGCAAACATTTAGGGAGCACCTGCTACATGCACAATTTTGGGGATTAGACAGAGATGAGTCCTGGCCCTGCAAAAGTGCTAACAATGCTGTGGGACACTATACACACACACACACACACACACACACACACACACACACACACACCAGATACTGGCTTAAGCAAGATATGGAGGAAGAATTTTTAAATTTTCTTGAAGATAAGCTCATGCAGAAACTGTAGAACTATTTCTTAGCCATAGTGCACTATTGTATTTTCTATTAAGTCAGAATAATTTTCTTTTTAAAAAATACAAAGTAGCTCTTAGTTTACTGTATTCTGTGGAACTAAAAGAAGGCAAGCCAGCATTGTCTGTAGCGTCAACATGGTGCTTTTCACAAATAATTCATTCTGTAAAAGTTAAAGCAATGTTTTGGCTTTTTTTCTATTTTATGTATTTGGTACAGGGTCTCACCATGCAGCTCGGACTCGGAGTGATCCTCTTGTTTTCCGCCTCCTCAGCACTGGGATTACAGGCACGTGCCACCACACTCAGACTCGGTTGCTGGCCTAGGGCCAGTGTGGCACGCAGGACTGAGGGATGGAACCCTGGTCCCTGTGCTTGCCAAAGTAGGTGCTTAATCTGCTGAGCTATCTTGCTAGCCCAAAGCAATTTTTTTTATGCCAGTTTTCCTGAATTAAGTTTTAAGATTCTGACAGACTGAATTGATACAGTGTACATTTTTCTTTCTCCTTTTGAGTGACCAAGGAGGATATGCAGCTAGAAGTAAGCAACACTATATTGTAGTCTTAAAAAATCCTTCTTTATCTAACTGCCAATAGCTGCTACATATGGCTGTTTGCAAAAGACTCAGTGATATAATGGTGAACTTTAACAGTGCTCATACAGGACAACTTGTCCATAAAAGAAGCCATAATACTTTTACATGTAGTACTCTGATGATAACAGCCTCTGGAATCTGTCTGGGATACACAGTTATTGCACAATGAAAATCAAAAGTAACTAAGTAGTTACATCTGCAAGTTAAGTTTGGGCTGCAAAGAGGTACAGAGGGAAGAATATCCCCATTGTATTTCTGTAAATCAGGACTTTACCAAAGAGCACTGGTGAGGATCAGATCGACCTTAACAATGGAATGTTGAAAAGTCTGTAGGTAATTCTATGTTATTTCTAATCGTCTGCAGTCTGGCTGGGTGGGAGACAGCGAGGAACAGAACCCCTGCCATTAGCATGGTGAGATTGCACCTCAGTTCTACATTTATCCCACTGTACAAATTGCAGCTCCTATACTTGTTAATAAGGTGCTTTCTCTGCTGATTTTTCTCTTAATATGTGTGGCTGCGGTTGAAGATTAATGTCTTGCCATGCTGAGGAAAAGTGGAAGCACAGGGAAGGAAAAGATAAGTCATTTTCCTTTTCATGGCATTCAGCAAAGTAAAAAAAAAAAAAAAAAAAAAAATTAAACTTTCACAAAATTAAAACTTTCTGTAACTGAAAATTTTGCCCCAAACTTTGTAAGTGACCAAAGCAATAACAACAAAATATCTGCCTCATATATCATTCCATATCCTCAATGACTTCCTGATAAAATTAGTATCATACAGACATCAAGGCACAAGGAATATTCTATACATACAAAGAAGGTTCTAGAAAATGCTGTTGTAAAAAAGCTACAATACTTATTGAACACAGTTCTGAATTTACAAGGACTTAGGGCTCAAACAACACAGATGTCTTCTTCATTTATATACTTCTTCATTTGCAGTCAAATGTTATAAAATGTTATAAAATAATTTCTCTAAAAGAAATTATTACGTACACACAGATTTGGAGAAACAAATAGGTGGAGTTCGAAATGTAACCATGTTATATGAAAGCCAGTATTTCATACACTAGGGGTCCCTATTATATTTTAAGGTTCTGATTTTATTGCAAAATGTATCTCTTTAATAAATGATAAATTTAGAAATAGACTCAGGAATGATCTGTTAAAATTATTCCCAGGCCATAAAATATTGGGACAACGTCTCCATAAGCAATTACTATACAGCATTAGGTGAAATACTTTATGCTCCAATCCTTGCCCCTGATACTGGAAGTGCAATATTCAGAGTACATTCCTTAAGTCTTAGAACAGTAGTAATAAGGGAAACTATACACATGTCTCACCATAAATATTTTCAAGGCACAATCTAAATAGTAACATTTATCTTTATATCTTCTATAACTGGTCATCTTAGTTCAAAATAAATGCCACATTTCTATGTAACACTTGGTGTCAGATCAAATACAATTTGCAAACTTTGTTTTCTTTTTCAAACTATTATTTGTCGAGTGAAGGTGAGATGAAAAACTGGAAGTTTTGATATTTCAAGATATAAGTAATATCAACCTTATTTAAAAAATGAAACGAATCCTAATGACAGTGAATCTGCTTCAGATAATACAACCAACATGCCAAGAATATACCCAGAAAGGTACCCTGGACAGGATAATAGTCTACTCACATGTGCCCAAGGCCACCCCTTCCTAGCCACATAAAACGTGACACTAACTAAAATAGCAGTGGCCATGCAACACGTGAAAATCACAGAAATCATTGGCACTTTCTTCACTTTAGTGCCAATATGGGAAAAATCAGATCACAAGATTATACTGCTCTGCCTAAAGTCTTACATGAAATCAACTTCATTTAAAGTAATGTTGGGTTTACATCACTCATGGGATATAATTACGTCCAATGTCATCCACCAGAATGGACAGCATCCAATGTTTGCCCAGTGACAATTCATAAAGTATAAAGGCAAATGGGAGAACAATGAATGTGTTAAAACTTTAAGGCCTACACAAGACAAACACTGTATCAGGCTGGCCATTTGCCATATTAAAAATAAGATCAAGACACAAGACTATCCTAGTTTAGGCTTAACTGTTCGGTTAGTAGGGAGAACACATGATATTAAGTTTATCCGGAGAAGCGTGGCATGGATAACAACAGGAAAAAATTATTATTCCTGCTTGTATAATGTCACCAGGTCCTCTTAAACCATGTATCTATACCAGAGCTTTTCACCCCGGGATGTTCTGCCTCCCGTAAGCCGTGCAGCAGGTATCTGGAGATGCTGGTTTTTGCAGGTGGGATGCAGTATTGTTATTGGCATCTACCGGGTAAAGGCCAAGCAGCTGCTAACATCTTGCAGCACACAGGGCAGTCGCCCAGAATGAAGAATTAGCTGGCTCAAAATGTTCATTGCACTAACATGGATCACTCCTCCTCTGTACCTGAAGACACAGGCTAGAGAGAAGCGAACCTAATTGAAGAAGTTGTGTCTTTCCTTCTTCCGTGTTGCTAGATGTTATCAGCTCGGTACCTGAAAGGCCACTTCTGATCAGCAGCCTCAACATGCAGAATAGACCGCTCTTCGTATAGTATGCAGCTGCTTGGCATGCGTGATTCAGCTTTAGTTACAACACAAACAGATCATTTTGAAAAGCAAAAGCATCGGCTGGTTTTAACGTTCCTAGTCTATTAGCTATGGATTCCACTTCAGGAAATCCCTAATTAACAGAGCCAAGCAATTAATTGATTCCACATGTAAAAACTTAAGGTATTTATGTACACTGAAGGCTAAAATCTCTCTCACCAGAATTCCTTCTTAATTGAAATTCCACAAGATTTCTCTGTGTTCATCTTTTATCTTCACAATTGCCAACGGTTCCTCCTCCTACTGGGGAAATGAACGCAATCCGCTGCACACTTTCCGCCAGGTACTATATGCATCTCCTGACAGGAATTTTATGTCCACAACAATCCTAGCTGGTAGGAGCTACATATTACTTTTTTGTTATCTTTCAAAATCAAGAAATACGGAGATAGGGAGCAAACTGTAAATAAACATCTGACTAGAGCACTCAGAAGTGTGAAGTGAATATAAATTGATTTAATGCAGGAACAAGCAGTAAGGAAAAAGGTCAAGAGGAGATAGAGAACTCTCATAATGATAGGAGCACTATTTATTTATTTATTTTGGTGGAACCTGGGACTGAACTCAGGCCCTTGCACTTGCCAGGCAAGCGCTTATTCTACTGAGCTATCTCCCCG
>NDGM011156030.1:785-18477 GCA_002564305.1 Octomys mimax | reverse complement strand
AGGCACCCATGCACTCTGCTGATGCTTCTCAACCGCATGTGAGGCAGGCATGTGGTACCTGGCAGGCTCCCAGGCAGGCCGGCTTCCAGGGACGATGCCTTCCAGGGATGACCCTTGATCCCATTATTTTTGGGCAGCAGGCGGAAGAGGCTGGCCTTCACTGGGCAGGCACGGGCTCATCTGTCCGAGGCGCTGGTGTGACCTTCTCCACTGTCTTAGTCATTTTTCTCATTGCTGGGACAAAATACCTGACATGTACAACTTAGAGGAAAAGAGGTTTACTTTGGCTCACAATTTGATCCATAGCTGGCTGGCTCTGAGGCAAGCTGGAATGGCACAGGGGCCTGGCGGGGGACAGCTGCTCAGGGCATGGTGGGCAGCAAACAGAGGAGGAGCTTACTAGCCTCGCCTCCAGGGACCTCTTTCCATGAGACTCCCCTCCTAACAGCAATCAGCTATGAGCCCTGTAATCCAGTCACCCCCAAAGGCCTGCCTGTGATGATGGGACACGAGGCTTTGGGGGTGTCTAGATATAAACCATAATGCTCGGCGAGCCTGGCATGTGGATCTCCGCTTTCTCCCAGCCCCTCTGCCCTTGCCCTGCCGGGATCTTCCTGGGCTCGCCCCTACCTGCCCAGAGCTCAGCGTGGAGCCTCCACACCCAGCAAATGTAACTAGCCTAATAACCCAGAAGCCACAGCTCATCCGGAGTGGCTTCTCACTGGGCCCCAGCATGGTGTCAGCACAAGGCAGCCTCCTTCCCACGGCCTGCAGAGCTGCCGAGGTAATTGATGCTTCCGTCCCCTGTACCTGCTGCTGCTAATGGCCGGGCCTGGCAGCTCTGCCTCCGCCCTCCCGCCCTCCCGCCTAGGGGGCTAGGAGGTGGCAGTCGCCATCCTGTTATTGGAAGCGTGCCTGGCTGAGGGTCTGTGAGAGCAGCGGAGAGAGCAGGAGCTCTGGCTGCAGGTGCCAGCCCTGTGTGCCAAGGTCAGCAGCAGGGAGCTCAGCGATGCCAGGAGGGCCACCCAGGGGACACGGGCTCTGGGGGCCTGGAGGGTCACAAGCAATTTCTAGAGAATCCGCTGGGCAGGGCAGAGCCCTTGCAAAGGCCTCATCTTGTGCATTTACAGCCTCTGCAAATAACACTCCCAGAACGGCTATGCCCCTTCCTCCCAGCACAGCAAGCTCCGGGCAGCGCAGGCAAATCGATGCAACAGATCTGCTCGCTCCTTTCTGGCCCAATGTGTGGCTTTACCTGTGCACACTCCACTCGCCTGGGCAGACCTGAGTGCTGGGGTCAGGAGTGGCATGGCAGCCAGGTCCACAGGCTGCTCTTTGGGTGGCCTTTAGGGTCCTCCTGCCTGTCCTCAGGCCTCTGACTCTTGGCTCGTGCGGGCTGGAATTGTGTCCTACTCAGAAGCAGGGGCTGCTGGAGCTTAGGCCTGTGGAGTAGAGCTGGGCTGGAGGGCTGGAGTCAGGCTACACCCTTCGATGCTGTCTTCAAGGAGGTCGGGGCCCTTATGAGGACCATGGGCTGGCATAGGTTGCTCTCGTGATGCGAATGAGGGGCCCACTTGTATTGGACCCCCAAGCACAGGAGCCCCCTGCGACCCCCCTCTGCCTGCTGGTGTCATGTGAAGCCTGGCTCACACTAGGCGCTCTCGTGTGTGTGTGCTGGGGCGAGCCAACCTCCGGCACTGGGGCTCACAGGGTTCCGGGTGGAGTAGCAAGTGAGAGGGATTCACGGAACAGGGCTGAGTTCTCACCACGGAGTCAAAAGTGACTGGGAGCCAACAGTATCTGTGCCCGTCCCCAAGGTGCTGGTGATGTTGCAGAAGAGGTACAAGGGGAACTTGGAGTTGGCCCAGCCTGACCCCACCCCACTGCAGGAGATCCACCCACAGGCAGCCTGTAGGGCCCCGTGGCTGGGCAGGTCTGAAGCAAGGCCCGTGGGAGGGGCCTGGCACTACTGATTGGTGGCCTGGAATACCTGGAGCTCCGGCTACACCCTAGCCCTCTGGCCTCGGGTCCTCTGGTGGGGCAGAGCCAAGGCTGACACTGGGTCAGGAGCCCTAAGCTGAGGGCCTCCCCTGGGCCTTGTGCCATGGCTGCAGCCAGTCTCCAGTTGCTGGCACCAAAGCCCCGGAAGTGCCGTCGAGTTGCTGCTGGGGTGAGAATGGCACCCAGAGGTCTCCATGTCCAGGATGGGTCTGTATCAAGCCGCTGTCTCTGGTGACGCTGGTGTCCAGTAGGGGCTCACTTGGGCGGCACAGAGGAGACCGGCCCCAGGCAGCAACCTGGGCTTTCCCAGACTTGCAGCTGCTGTGCCCCAGGGTGAGGCCCTGAGCACTTCCTGGCCTCAGGTTTCTCGTCTGTGAACTGGGGGGCACGCTGCGCTTCTGATGCGTTACTCACCATGCTATGCCACAGGCATCCCTGGTGGGCACCTGCTGGCTGCACCCTGCTGGGGATGCACGTGTGCATGTCTGCTGTGGCTCACAACCTTCGTTCAGCTCCTGCTGCAGCAGAGGACAGACACAGCACGCAGGTGCCCTGGCTCTGCATGGTCTGCCAGTAGTGGTTTGATTTTGTGACAGTGTGAAGCCAGTAGGCTTTTGTAAGGACCCTACCTCAGACGCTGAACTTGGATCTCTTCTCGGGCTGCTGTGTGTGGTGGGGCAGCTCTCACGGTGGCGGGCACTGGCAGCCTGGTGGTTACAGGGGTGACCAGCTCACTGTCTGCCACACGCAACCGGTGGCCTTCATGCAGGTGTGCAGTGTGCTGCAGGGAGAAGCCAGCGCCTTGTGCTCGGCAGGCCGCAGCTCAGGAAACCTGGGCCGCGGGGCCAAGCCCTCCGCTGTGGCTTCAGGAAGCCGCTGGGCCCCCGGCACTAACATGGCCTCTGCATCTCTCCTCCTCGGGTCCTGCCACAAACTTCCTGCCAGGACACAGCCAGTGCCCAGCACGGAGTCTGAAGGGAGGGACATCTCCGGCAAACGCTGCCTTTGCCCAGACAGTGGGTTGAAGTCGGTGCTCTGCCATGTGTCCCGTATCTTTGACAGGTCCCTGACCTCCTGGACCTCAGTTTCCCCCATCTGTCCAGTGCGGCTGCTAGTTCTCATCTCCAGAGTGGATACAGGGAGCCAGCTGGCTGTTGGACGCAGAGTCCGGAGGGAACTTGGGGCATGTTCACCCGCAGGCACAGAGGGGCTCCCTGGGCTGCCTACCTGTGACTCTGCACCCACCCTGTGGCCCCCTCTCTGATGGTCACAGCAGACCCATCTCACAGATATAGAAGCCTCCCCAGGGATTTCTGGGAGCCCAGAGATGCAGGCCAGGCGGGGCGTCCACCCTTGTACACCTGCGAGGACCTCCCAGGTTGGGTGGAACTGAGTGAGTACACAGCCGGGCTCGTGCGGGGGAGGCTGAGCAGATGTCCCTGCCAATGAAATAATGACAGAATATGAAAATGGCCCAATTAAATCATTTTTAAAAAGTGAATGTGTACAAACACTTGGCAGTTAGGCAGCCGATTGCAAATAGCAATTTTCCAACCGCGCTTGCCTTCCTTGTTTCTATTTGCCTGATTTCAGACTCTGGGTTTTGTTCATTTATTTATTTATTTTTGGAAGTTAAAGTGTTTATTTTTAATTTTTTAATTTGAATACACGTAGATTGCAGCGATTGTACTCAGAGTTGCTGGGTGCAGTGGCAGAAACTGGTGATGGTATAAACCCTGGCCACGGGGAGGGGGTGGCACCGGCACAGGGCAGGGAGTGAGGCCTTGCTGGCTTGTTGTCCAGAGAGGGCCCAATAGCTTCCCTCCAGGTCTAGTAGCCAGAGCACCTCTACCGGAATCCACCAAACAGCAATTGACGCCGGCTGTGTGCATGGCCTTTGGCTGCATGCGTGGCCTTGATGACCACTGTCCTGACTGGCGGGGACCTGTATGGGCTCCAAGGGCAGATGGCATTAGGTCTAAGGTTGGGCAAAGATCCTGCCTGACTGGCCATCTGGCATTGCACTGAGGGGTGCCTGCAGCCCCCAGCCAGCATGGGAAAGGGTAGGAGGAGTGTGCCCCAACCCTTGTCACCAGGACCACATGGCCCTCACTGTCCCCAAAGGTCCCTCAGCTGAATTCCTCCCGGAAGTGACATCACCCAGAGGTGCACACCTGCAGCTTTGCTTGTGCCCGGTAGTGGCCTAGAGAGGTGGCAGCCCTCTCTCCGGGGTCCCAGCACTTCTTGAGTGTGCCTGTTCCTCATTTGTCCATATTTCCTTCTTCCTAGGATCCAGGGTTGGGGACCTCAGGCCCAGAGGGGCCTCCCTGTATTGACTCCTTGTCCATCTTTCTCCATGGAAAAATGGGTGCTGTAGACAGGTGCTAGGTGCAGAGGCATCTACTGTGAGGTCTCTGGACAGAGTTGGGTTCAGGCGGGGTAGCTGCTTGTATGGGTTGATAAGGTCACCTCAAACTCCAGGGCCTCCCAGAAACTTGCTGTGTGACCTTACTGGACATGGCAAATTGTGGTCAGCTAGGGATAGCAATGTTGCCAATCTGGATTGAGGGTGGGTCTGAAATCTGATATGGAGACAGAAGCCAAGACCAGAGTGGTGCGGTCACAAGCTCGGAATCTGAAGTCACTAGGAGGCAGAAGGTGCAGCAAGGGCCCTCTGGTGTGGCCTTCAGAGGGAGTGTGGCCTCCAGCTCCTTGACTTTGGCCCCAGAATTGAGAGACAGTGGCTGTCATCCTACGTTCCAGTGGGTGATGTGAGGGTGGGGGTCATAAGCCCTCACCCATGGCTTGGATGCCAGCCTGTGCCCTGCTGGCTCTGTTCTCCCTCACTTCTTGGGGCCAGGGCCACCTTGTTCGGGAGGCCTGCTTCTAGCACAACGCAGGACACATAGGAGGTGTTCAGAAGGGTTCTGTGGTTGTTGCTATGGTTTGTTTGTCTGCATTATTCTTAGAACTTTGAATTTTACAGTAATGCTCAGCAACAGGACCACACATGCTCCAGAGCATAGGATGTATGTGTTGGAGAGATGGGGGACTGGAGGGGACACAGGGATACTCGAATGCCAGCAGGAAAATGCTGTCCAGCCTCATGAGGAGCCGGACGCCATTGCGGTCTTTGGCCTCAGGTCCGGGGACTGCATGTTGAGGGCATGTGGTCCCAGTCTCAGCAACCCTGGTGCCCACCCTCTGGTGCTCAGGGAGGAGAGGCTGACGCTGAGGCCCTAATGTGCAGCCAGGACCCCTGCTGGGATGCGGGACAGAGCCTGGTGGCTGCCCTTACCTGGTCACGTCTTGCAGCCTTCGCACAGGGCTATGGCAACACTGAGCCCAGCCCCTGCCCTCCCCCTCAAGGCGCTGTCTGAGCAGCTGTGCTGCCCACCTCGCCTGTGGCCCTCCTGCCCTCCCTCCTTCTGAGCCCATCCAGCCAAGCCTTACCCACTGCACCCCCGGGCTGGAGCCCCATCCAGCCAAGTCTTACCCACTGCACCCCGAGCTGGAGCCCCATCCAGCCAAGCCTTACCCACTGCACCCCCGAGCTGGAGCCGCCACTTGGTCCCCTGCCCACCCCGCAGCCGCCATGGTCTTCCTGGAGCTGCGGTGATGGTGAGCCCGCAGTGCACGTGCAGTGAGCCCTTGCCATATGAGCCCACCCCTCACAGCCCTCAGCAGAGTGCAGGCAGAATTCCCGGGTGGAGACACTACACAGAGCCCCACTGTGCCCCCTTTAGCGCATGGCCCCTGCCTGGCGCTGCCCTGCTCTACACATCCTGTAGGAATAGCATGAATCCTAGTCCTGTCCATCTGGTCCTGTCCTCGCAGCTGTTCTGTGGCCACACTGCAGAGCAGTGCAATAGGGTGGTAACGGGCAGGGGCCACTCAGGTGTGTACTGCTAAGGAAAGGGCTGGTTTGAGAGGCTCTGTCCTATCATCCCCATGCGGGGCGCTCTAGAGAAGGTGACCGTGGAGACCGTGAGAAGGTCCATGTCCTTGTGGCTTGGGGGAAGGGAAGGGAGAGCAGGCAGATCACAAGGGACACTGGTGGTCCTGTGGTGGGGACGCTGCTCTGAGCGACAGTGTAGCTGGGGGCCTGTGCCACCATACATCTGTGAATCCAAGATGGCTCCAGTATGAGCCGTGGCCTCCAGGGTCAGGGCAGTGGCCACGCAGGCCCAAATGTGCCAGCACATGGGGGGCCTTGACAGGTCAGGCTGCATGGGATGGGGCTTGCTGCAGACTCAGTGCTTCTTGATTTTGCTGTGAACTGAAAACTGTGGGTATAGTCTATTAATTAAAGATAGGGGCAGATGAAGTTAATCTGAATAATAGATTATAACAAACTCAATATATCCAGAATATTACTGTGTCCATATATGTCAGTATTATAATATAAATTTATGATGAAGTATTTTAGGTTCTTTTTTTATGCCAAGTCTTTGGACTGAGTGCATATTTTGTAGCTATGGTATATTTTTGCTTGATCAAATTCTCTCCTCAGTGCTGGTGGCCTTTGCCACCTGGTCAGTGGGTGCCAAAGGACAGAGCAGGTCCAGTCACCTGTGGCCCTGGGGATGGCTCCTGTCTCCTCCACGGCACCTCTTCAGCCTCAGGCCCTGCTATCTGTGACAGCGAACTGCAGCCCATTGGCTGCTACACATCATCCCCCAGCGGGCTGCTACGTGTACCGCAGCCCTAGTGTGAGGGCCTGCTTGCTGTCAGGAGCCCTGAAGTCCCTGGTGCGGAAGCCTAGTGTGTATGACGATGCCCTCACGTGGTGAAGGGGCTTTGCAGGTAGGATTAAGTTCTTGAGACGAGGGATCATCCTGGATTATCCACCTGCGCCCTGTGGGATCCTGAGGGGTATCCCAGGGGGAATTGTCCCAGGAAGCTAGCGCTGTGATGAAGAGGGGTGGAGGGAGACGCTTTGAAGGTGGAAGCTGAGGCGCCGAGCCCAGGACACAAGGGATCTCTAGGAGGGGGAAAGGCAAGGGGACACGCCATTCCTGGAGTATTCACAGACACCAGCATTGACTAGGC
The DNA here is from genome assembly GCA_002564305.1 of Octomys mimax. Lineage (NCBI taxonomy): Eukaryota > Metazoa > Chordata > Mammalia > Rodentia > Octodontidae > Octomys > Octomys mimax. The sequence continues at coordinate 11,424 of NDGM011156030.1, read as the reverse complement.
GGGACTGGGTCAGGGATGCGTGGCATGGGGCAGCCTGTGTGGCCCCTGGCCCTGGCTCTCGTGCCCTGGCTCCTCACACACTGGCCGTTCTACTTCCTTGCCTCTGCAGTCTCCCTCTGCTTCCCGTGGCTGCCACAGTGAGGTGCTAGAAGCTGGGTGGGCGACCAAAACAACTGAAAGTTGTCTTCCGGGCTCCTGGGAGCCAGAGCCCAGATGCACGGTGTTGTGGAGCTGTGTCCCTCCCCTGGACATTTGCCTCAGTGTCCGTGTCCCAGCCTCCCCGCTCCGACACAGTAACCCAGGGTGACCCCATCTTAGCTGACCCCATCTCAAACACTTTTCCAATAAGGCTGCATTCGTAAGCTCTGGGGGATGTGCGGCCAGTGACAGCATTCAGTCCAGGACCAGTGCCCCAGCCACATGGCCTCTCTTCCCTCCCAGGCCTCCGCCGCAGTCCCCTTGTCTGAGGCCCCCTGCCTTGAGAGACAGAGTCCTGCTTTCCTCCCCTGCACGCTTCCCCTCTGCTCCTGCCCTGAGGCTGCTGCGTTTCTGTGGCTCTATTCAGGCCTCCCTCCCCAGCCCCTTGGAAGGTGGGTTCCTGGGCCTCAGGGCCCTGTGCGCCTGTTCCCGTTGTCCACAGGTGACCCGCACCTGGAAGTGGCCTTGAGTGAGCTGCTGTGGGCAGCTGGCCCAGGTGTGAGCAGGGAGAGACAGGCTGCTCGGTAGGCCAGATCTGGGCTGAAGCCGTGCCTGGCAGGAGGTGGAGGGGAGGGACGGGCTGAGGCTGAGGCAGAATCGATAGGCAAGCCCGAGGCTGGTGAGGCGGGGTGTGCATGATGCTCAGGGCCACACGCTCATAAATACAGCCATTTTTCTCTCCAGTGCCTGGAATCCCGAGGATGTCCGGATCGATCCTCTGCTAATGGGCCCTCCACTAGCTCCCTCCTTGCCTAGGAAAATCAATTCCCAGAGGTTCTGAGAGTAAAGTAAGCACTTCCTAAGTCCCCTCTTCCAGGCAGACATGTCTGTTCTCTGTGGCTAGGTCCGCCCTTCCAGCCCAGGGGTGCAGAGGTCAGGCAGGTTCCCAGGCCCTGGGGCCCCCCAGAGGGGCCGTGCTTGCTGGGTCCTCCTGGGAGCCCAAGGCTGGCCCTTGTCCTGACCTGGAGGGACCCTGTAACTTGGGCCTCTGCACGTTGTAAGGACACGTGGCCACCTGACCACCAAGGGCAAAGGTGCTAAACATGGCCCGTCTTCCTGGACTGGGTTTCAGGTGCAGATTTAGAAGAGAAAATGTCCATGTAGAGACACAGGATGAGTCCTCAGGTGAGCCGGGCCCTGATCCAATCACCTTCCCCACAGGGAGATGCCCAGGGACACTTGATGTGAGGCATCTACAGCTCTCAGCACCGAGGGATGAGTGTGAGAAGCCCAGGTCCAGCCAGCCCCTCTGTGGGCCCCAAGAGGGAAAGGGCTGCTCAGGCCATGGCACAAGTCACTGTAGGTTGCACTGAAATGGGGGTGTGAGGCCCAGCCACCCCGAGTGCTGGGGTCTGAGATGGGAGCCCCGCCCAGAGCCGGGGCCACCATCCAAGCCCCCAGCCCAGTACTGTGGCGTGTATCTGCAGAGCCAGTGTGTTCCCACCATGACCAGAAGGGCTTGCTTTCTGGGCTTCTCAGTCGTCAGCTCAGTGTAGAGTGGACTCCGTGGCCTCTGTATCTGTGGCCCCCACAGCGTGGATGGTGGTCAAGTCCCTCTCGTGCTGCAGAGCCCCCACCTGCATTGCTCCACGGCCGAGAGGCACTTGCCCTAGGTGGCGAGGTTGGGACCCGCTCTTCCACCTTCTGTAACCCTGGGCCCTTAGCCTTGTGTCCTGGCAGGTACTCAGCCGTCCCCTGCCAGCTTGTGCCCACCGTCAGCCTGGACTGAAGGGGGTCAGCCTGGGGGCTGGGACTCTGGTGACCTTTGCATTTGGGGGAAAAGCAGGTGCGTGGGGGCACCGTGGTGCTGAGTGACAGGGTGGTCTCTGTGCACAGATGGTGCCAGGCAGGCATCACACGAGCTGGCCTCTGATCTTGAGTCAGCGCTGCTTCATGAGTGATTTCAGGCAGACAGCATCCCCTGTGGGCCTCCTTTAGTTCTTCTATGAGAGGAAGTGGCGATATTGTGCGTCAGGTCCTGTGGGAAATCAAAGTAGCAGAGGGACCGAGGAGTGCTGGCACATGGCACCATCAGGAGGTGACGCGCTGGGCTTCAAAGCCCAGAAGCCCTCGCCTCAAGGCCCTGCTCTGGACCAGGGTGCCAGCCTGAGTGCATTCCCTGTCCCCCAGGGAGCCCAGGCTCCCCACTGTGCACAAGATCATGCCACCCCAAGGGGGATGGAGGGGACAACACTTGGGGGCTCAGGGGCTCGCCCTGGGCTGGAACACAGCGGGTGCTGGGTTGGGCGTGGGACACTGCTGACACTTGGCCCCTTTCCACAGGTCGTCGGACTACGGCACGTCCTACACCAAGCTTACCCTGCAGCCTGGTGTCACTACCATCATCGACAACTTCTACATCTGCCCGACCAACAAGAGAAAGGTACGTGCTGGCTGGAGGTGGCCGATCCAGGGACAGCCTCCTGCTGTCCGGGACACGTTTGTCCTCACTGTGGGCACATAGGAAGTGGCTGCTGGCATGAATGAGCTCCTTCGGCAGAGCCTGAGGACAACACTGGCTGCTTCTTCAAGTCCTGTGGGTTCGGGTTTGTGCGGTACCCCATCAGGTGCTGGCCAGTGTCCTAGCTTTGCTCTCTGGCTGGCTGTAGGATGGGCATCCTTCTCCTTCCAAGGCCACCTTCCTGCTGGCTTCTGTCAGGATCCCCTAAACATGTGGCTGAACCCTCACCCACCTGGGAACCCCTGCATATCAGGGGAGGCATGAGGCACAGCCATCCTGCGTGCCAGACTCCGCTCAGAGTAGTTCAGGGTCACGGTAGGAGACTTACACAGACCAGTCACAGCTCACTCTCTTTGTGCCTCAGTTTCCTCATTAGGAAATGGGATGCAATGCCCTCTCACGGAGAGCTATGGGATGCATTCACCACTGCACTTTGTGTTGGTCCGGGATTCAAAGCTGGGTCTGCAGGCCCTGGAGCACCTTTTGCCATACTCGGGCTCCCCGGCTTCCCTGCAGCAAAGTCTGAGGGAGCAGGTGCGTCCCTGTGGCAGTGTGAGCCCAGCCCACGTTGCTGGGGTCAGAGGTCAGCAGGTCTTTAACCCTCCCAGGCTCACTGGTAGCTGCCGAGCTGTGCAGTTGGGCACAGCTTGTTTTCACCGTGGGCCTCAGTTTCCCCATCTGTAAGGTAGATTCGTGAGACAGGGTGACAGCCAGGGAATGAGACTGCTCTGTCCATTTGGGCTGGGTCTCCCAGCTGCTTCTCAGCCCCCAGCCTGGCCCAGCTAAGATCTGCCGTGTGCTGGGCTGCGGCTCATGCCACAGGGAGAAGCCCCAGCCCGATTTGTAGACCACAGATGCAGGTGAAGGCCCTGTGTGTGCCCATGCCCGGCAATGGGGCACCGGCTGGGCAACTCCAGCCTGCTAGAAATGGCGGGGCTGAAGGACTGAGCGCTGAGCCCAGCCCTGGGTTTGTGCGAGGAGTTAGAAAAAGGCCCAGAGAGGATGCACCTCACCACAGGGACAGAGGCACCCTGACACTGGTGGCAGCGTCCCACCCCTGTGGCGCCACCAGGCCTGCGGTGGTGAATAGCGGGTAAGTGCGGTGGGGAACGCGAGCCCTGCTGCGAGCGCAGAAGGCAGTTCCAGGCCGAGCAGCTCTTGAGAGCCTCTCAGGCGCCCGCCCCGCAGGGCTCTCACAAGTGGATCGCCCTTTACTTCGTCTCGCCTGTGCCCTGCTCAGGACTCTGTGGCCTGGACGCTCAGGGCAGATGCTCTGCTCTCGTGGTGGTGGCGCGACGCGGGATCCTGGGCGCCCAGCCATCCCCTCCCTGGCTGCCGCGCGGCCTGCTTGGATCCGATCTGCCCTCTGAGCCCGAGGTGCGGGTGGTGTGAAGGCTGGACTCCGGGGGAGGGGGAGGGGCGGCTGCTGTGCAGAGTGGCTTTCGAGTGTCATGTTTTGTGTTAAAAATTCATGTGAATTTTCATCTTACTCCAATATACCAGTGTCAGTGTCGGACTGAATACTAAAAGCACGGGCACACACACACACACACACACACACACACCCCAACAGAAAATCACCATGTTGAACCAAGGGCCCAGGAGCTCCCTGAGTCGCAGTGCCCCTGGGCTCCCCTGGCCACTAGCGACATCCTGGGTGACAGGACAAAGGTGCCACGGTCCACTTCCTCATTTGTTCTCCTGCAGTCAGGGCAGCCATGAACCCGACCAAAGTCCTGCCTCGGGGACATTCTGGGTGTTGAAGAGAGCAAAGGTCCACTTGCTGCAAGAGCAGAGCCAGTGTGATGGAGCAGCCCCCCATCTCCTACCCATGGCCAGCTGGCCCAGCAGCCCCCTAATTACCACCACGGCCACATGGTTTTCTGGGGGAAGGCAGAGGCCCAGGCAGCTTGTACAGCTGCCCAGAGGCCACACGGCAAGTGCCTCTGCTGCCTCCAAGCAGCTCTGGACAGCAGCAGACAGATCTGTCCCCATCCTGTGGGGTTCCTGAGGCCCTCCCTCCAGCAGCAGGAAGTAAGGGAGACGTGCAGGCCTGCAGTCGCCCAGGAGCTGTGGTCACTCTGGTGCCTGGATGGCCCTGGGAGGGTGGGTCGCAGCTCTGCCACCAGGCGTCCTCCTGTGCCCAGGTCCACTTGCCCTGAGCTCTGCTGTGCTTGCTCAGGAATCCCTGGTCACTGGCACTGTTGGGCACCACAGCTGCACGTGACGTTATGGGCTGAACTGGGCCCCACGACTATGTCCACGTCCCCACACCTGGGACCAATGAACATGGTTTCCTCTGGAAATGGGGTCTTTGCAGCCCAGATCAGAGTGAGATCATTGTGTTTCCAACATGATCTGGGTCCTCTAAGGAAAGAAGAAGCACAGACGCCACAAGCCCGGTGTGGAAAGATGCTGTGAGGACGCGTGGGAGGAGGCACTAGGGCACCTGGGCAGCGAAGGACCACAGCCAGGAGCGCAGAAGGCGCCCGGCAGCCCCAGGGAGGGCCGCCATTGCAGCCCTCGTGTGCAGTGCGGAGTCAGGACTCAGAGTCTCATTTAAACATCGGAGTAGCAGTCAGCGCTGCTGTCACTCAACATGGAGTCAGAGACAAGGCTCAGCCGGGTGGCTTGGTGGCTGCACGTGGGGCCATGTGTGCCAGCGGGGAGGACAAGCCAACAGAAACACTGTCCCCTAGGGCTCAGCAGCAGCCCTGGGGCCATGAGAGAAGGCATGCAGGTGCCTTCCGCTGCCCCTTCTAACCAGGCAGGCAAAGAGGAGCCGCATGTAACCCGAGCACGGGGGGAGTCTCTGTTCTCAAGTCCAGAGCTCCTGGGCTGCAGGAGAGCCAGGACAGCAGGCTTGAGCTGAGCGCCCACCCTGTGGCTCACGGGCCAGAAGGCTGGGCCAGGCCGAGCCCAGGGAGCTGCGCTCTGATTGGCCAGGCTGGGGTCACGTGTTCTCTGGGAGTTACGAGAGCAGCCCACCCACCTCCATGGAGCAAGGGGTGGAAGGTTCACGGACCAGGCGGGCAGCAGGTGGCCTCAACAGGGACAGCTTGCGTCCCTACATCCACCAGGGCTTACAGAGGAGCCCATCACCTGGCATTGGCATCACTGACTTACTTCTAACTCTGCTGTTAAAAATCAGCTTTCCTTATTTTAGAGTGTGTGTGTGTGTGTGTGTGTGTGTGTGTGTGTGTGTTACTGGGGATGGGACCCAGAGTCTTCACACTGGGCTACATCTCCAACCCTTCTTTGATGTGTTTATGTTAAGACAGGGTCTCCTGAAATCACTAGGTTGCCCAGGGTGGGCTAGAGCTTGCCGTCTGTCTCGGCCTCCAGGGCCTGAGATGACCGGGCTGTACCACAAGTGTGGCTAGACTGCTTTGAAAGCCCAAAGTCCCCCTTTCTGGTGCTCCCATCTCAGTGGCATTACATGCATGTATTGGGAGCATGAAGCCCATGCCTCACCCTGCTGCCTTCGGTCCCCTCTCCCGCTTAGGCTCCTTGGACTCTCAGCCCCCAAGGGTGACACATGATGGATATTGGGTGAGTGGGCTAGAAGATACTGCATCACCGTGCGGGGCACAGGGGAAAGCTGGGCTGGATGCGGGAGGCAGCCGGGGAGATGCCACGGAGGCTACTTCTCAGCTCTGCACCTGCAGAAGGCGTGGGGAGCCCAATGGGACTCCAGGCCCTCAGCGTGGCTGCTTTACTGAAGGGTGAGTGGCAGCCAGGCTTTCGTTGGCAACAGATAGAAATGCAGTCTCGAAAAAGAGAGGGTTTGTCGGGAAGATGTCAGGATCAATAAAGAACGACAAGGGCCTGGAGACCAGGCGGACTCAGTAGCCATGCAACTGCTGTGACAAAGAACCCTCGTCACTGGGTCTCTGATGGGTTGTGAACTTGCCCACAAAGGCAGGGACCTTGGTGATGGTTCCAACGGGCCACAGCCACCATGGCTGCTCTGTGGAGGAATGGGGGCACTCAGCGGCCCCTCCCCACTTCCCCTGCACTGCCCACAAGCCCGCATGCCTCTGTCCCACTGCAGAGGAAGGCAGGGGAACGTGGGAGGATGAGGTCTGGAGCCAGGTTTGCCATGGTGACGTCCAGCTGACCTGCTTATTAGCCTGCACGCCCGTGGCCACTGTGTGGTCTTTCCTGGACCCCCAGGCCCTTCGTCTTCCTTTGTGTGTTGTGCGTAGATCCCAGACTTTGGGGGTGCTTAATGACTGTGTTATTTCTATGCACTGTGTCAGGCAGAATGATGTCCCCACCCCAACCACATGCACATTCCAATCCCCAGAATCTGTGGATGTCAAGTTCAGGGATGACCAGAACTTTGTACATAGATCCAGTTAGGGACCCTGCAAGAGGGATGTTCCTTAGGTCATTCAGATGGCCTTGGTGCCATTGCAGGGTCCTCGGAAGAAGGAGGCAGAAGGCTAGAGAGAGGCTGGAGACCCTGAACTGCTGCTGTGAAGATGGAGGAGTGTTTGGGAAGGAGAAAGTCAAGCAGAGTGTTTCTCTGGCACTTCCAGAAGGAATGGCCCCTGCAGGCCCCTGCCGTTGGCTGTCGGGCCTCGTTCTACCCTGCTGGCCTCAGGAACTGGGGGGGCAGTACTGTGCGTTGGTGTAAGCCACAGAGTCCCTGGCTGGGATGTGGGTTCCCTGGCAGCTGTGGACATCCACGGAGCCTTGCGCTGTCCCATGGGCATGAGTCCTGGGCCTCTGACTGCTGGCCCAGCTGCTGCCCCCACTTGGTTTCCCACTGGGGCTGGGAGTAGCAGCTGGCCGAGCTCCGCTTTCTAGGGTGTCTCTGTTTTGACCTGCTCTTTCTGAGCTGGGCTTTGCTTATTGCATTCACTGCTGTCGTGGGCACCATGACTGGCTGGCTCTTTGCTGCTCAGGATTTTCCCAGGGATAGCCACTTTGCTCCTGGAAGTCTGTCTTGATGCCTGGTTTGCTCATTGCTTTCCATGACCAAATGGGCTGCAGCTATTTTTTAAAAATGATTGTGATCCTTAAGGAAGAATAACTGATATTCCTCGGCCAGGTCTCCACGTGTTCTCCTCCCCTTGCACCCTGTTACATATCTCAGGCCCGGTTCCTGGGCCTGCCTGCCCAACCTGCTCCAGCAGGTGTTCACAGGGCCGCCCCCTGGCTTAGCGGGGCCACTGGAGACGTGAGGGCCAGCCGGAGATCCTGCAGGGGAGAAAGTCAGAGAGCAGGGGGATGATAGCAAGTGGATCCTTATGCAGCTGGGTCACTGTGCCTGCTGGGCAGGGGCCACCCCAGGGCTGTGACACGCAGCAAGGAGGCCTTGATCCCCACAGAGCATCGAGCTGGCCCCGGTGAGGACAGCTGCACACATCACGTGATGCTCCTCCTGCCTCACCCTCACTAGAGCTGGGTCAGCTCGACCTCTGTGACCTTGGCATCAGGCCTGTGTTCTCACCACTGTCCCCTTGAGAACTGCGTGTCATGCACCCTGTTGGTAGCGCTGCCAGCACCCTGGCTGCCGAGCTCTCCATCAGATGATTGTTATGTGATTTTTCAAAACTGATCAGCACCTCTTGGGCTGGGTCCCAGTTTGTGAAAGGAGCCTGTGATTACATATATGAATAAATTGTAATATACAAATGATACTACCATGTAATTACTCGGGTATAAGAGAGTAATTACACGGGTAATTATGCTCCGTAATTGGTCGTGCCGCCCGTTCTGCAAATCATGTTGCTCTTAATGGTTGCGGGCGAGGTAACTGCTCCATGCAGGTCATAAATACCTAAGGACACTGCCGAGATATGAATTCTAATAGTCACGTAATTAGAGAGCAATTAAATAGTTATTTATCCCACATAAATTAACCACTCGCCATCTTCCAAAGCTCTGGCCCGCCGTACTTTTAGCACAATGCGGCCACCTCTCTTCCCCTCGAAGGAGTGCTGTCTCTGAGGCCCAGCTGTGGGCTCACAAGGTTGGACCTTGGCTGTCACCAGCTACTTTTCTGATCAGGGCCCAGAAGGTAGAGAGCTCCAGGGAGACCTACACTCACATGGGAGCAGAGGACGAGGACAAAAGTGCAGAGAAGGGGCCCAAGATCACAGCTTTCCCTGAGGAGAGGGAAGAGGGTGGTGGGCCTCAGGCGCCTTGTGCACACTCAGGGGTGGCAGTTGTTGGTCGCTGATGGCTGAGATCGCCCAGGACTGGAGGTCACTTCAGTGGGCACTGGGTGTCACTTCTGTGACACCTCCATGCCCCACCATGTCCTCTGCACATTGACCCCGTGGCTCTCCCCCAGCTCCTTCCCCAGCGAGGAGTCCTTTTCCCACCAGGTGGCTCCACCATTAAGGCGTTCGATCCCCTGACAGAGTTGGCAGCCACTTTTGAAGCATCTAGGATACGTGGAGGTAGAGAGGAAGTGCTGACCTTGCTCTGGGCACCTTGAGTGCCTGGTAGAGGGGTCTGAAGACTTGCGAGACCACTGTGTGCCAGCGTGGAGTTTGCTGAGTGCATGGAGATGCTGCCCATGTGATCCCCAGGGAGCCGGCCACATGGATGGTGCCTGGAGTCGGCATTGGCAAAGCCTGCACAGATAGGGCAGCATTGTCCCTTGAAGTGTCCCTGCTCAGGCCTCTCTGGTAGTGGGAGCTCAGCTCTAAGGCACACAGGCCACCTCCAAAGCCCCCTTCAGGGCCAAATATCCTCTGCCTGAGCGTGATGGTAATTGTGTGTGACGGGCCGTTCAGCGCCTCTGGCCCTGTGAGCGCGCTGCTATTAAACTGTCTCCTTTTAATGGCCACTTTCCCAAGGAGCAGTTAGGGGCACTCCCTCTGAAATTGCCTGCAAATGACTTAGAGCAGCCAGATTCTTTCCAATGGCACTTCTGAGCAGGGCACCCCAGCCCTAACTCCCCACACTACGGTGCCTGTAGGACCCAGTAGACAAGCCCGGGTGCCCACACCAGCCTGAGCAGGCACAGGAGCAGGGAGATGCCAAGACAGGGCTGCCCAGCAGTGCTTTGGCAGCTTTTCCACCAACTAATGTGGTGGGAGAGACACTCACTTTGTCAACCATGTGAGGACTTAGTGGGTGAAAGGGGAAGCTGTAGCTCCTGCTCTCGTTTGTAAGGGAAATGGACATTGATCTAAAACTCAGGACCGAGCCAGACACCATGGGAAGACAGGGGAGTGTGGAGCTCAGTCCTGGACTGGCAGGAAGAGGCACGAATTCCAATGGTAAAAGAAAGGAGGGTATAGATACATTTCACAATATACATTCATACTATTAGTTCCACAGTTTACCACCCATGTGCCTACCCACTGAGCAATCCATCCATCCATCCATCCACCCACCCACCATGCATTCATCTGTCCATCCATCTGTCCATCTACCCACCCATCTATCCATCCATCCATCTGTCCATCTGCCCACCCACCTATCCACCCATCCATCCACCCACCCACCATGCATCCGTCTGTCCATCCATCTATCCATCCACCCATCCATCCACCATCCATCTGTCCATCCATCTATCTACCATCCATCCACCCACCATGCATTTTTCTGTCTATCTATCCATCCATCCATCCATCCATTCACCATCCATCTGTCCATCCATCCATCCATCTACCATCCATCCATCCATCCATCTACCCACCCACCATGTATCTGTCTGTCCATCCATCCATCCACCATCCATCTGTCCATCCATCCATCCATCCACCATCCATCTGTCCATCCATCCATCCATCTACCATCCATCCATCCATCCACCCACCCACCATGCATCTGTCTGTCCATCCATCCATCCACCATCCGTCCATCCATCCATCCATCCACCATCCGTCCATCCATCCATCCATCTGTCCATCCATCCATCCACCATCCATCCATCCATCCATCCACCATCCATCCATCCACTCATCCATCCATCCATCCATCCATCCACTCATCCATCCATCCATCCATCCA
>NDGM011156027.1:0-17193 GCA_002564305.1 Octomys mimax | reverse complement strand
GACCCAGCTGAATATGGACTGAAACCTCCAGTAACTGTGAGCTAAATAAACCTTTCCTTCCTCATTTTGAGTGTTGGGTATTTGTCCCAGCAATGAGAGAAGAGTAACTAAGACATATATCCTTTATAAAAGCTTACAGAAAAGGCAATAATGATTTGAATTCCAAGAAACAGGACCAGACCCCAAAGACCTATCCCGATTCTCTCGGGATAAACAATTTTAAAACCATACCTTGGGACAAGGCTGTCACCTCCACGGAGAGTGGTTGGGTCTAGCTCAAAAATGGAGGAGATGTCATTGCCCTCAGGCACAGAGACCAGGGAGTATACCATCTTTTCTTGGGCATTTCCACGCAACCGACTTCGAGATGCATCCTGATCAGTGTCCACCTAAGGGTGAAAGTCATCAGGTCAAGAATTCTATATGCAAGTCCGTCACTCACCACAGTCATTGCACAATCCTCAGGAACGAAGGAAGAACAATAGTGAACGTCAGCAGTTGGCAGACAAAGAACCGATTGCAGAGCAGTATTAAAAGGTGATCATCAGCCTCTGAGCCAAAAAATTTACTCTCTACATCCTTATGTTGCAATAAACATGTTTCATCGATGTGAGCAATAAGAAAAGTCCATGGAAAGAGGGCTAACAGTGATAAAGACCTTCACACCTTACATCCACCTGCAGTAGCTGGGGGAGATGGATACAGATTGAGAAAACAGCCTGTGGAACTGGTTATGTATAGTTGTATTAGTTTACAGTGATAGTTGTCTATCAACAGTAAGATATAACTATTTCCCAGGAAAACAAATAAAATATAATAAACCTGTATCCAAATGTTCATAAGCAGCAATCCAGCATGGCCAATGTATGATACACACATATTCAAGAAGTCAGCCTAGCTCTGAGAAAAGACATGTATAATTAATAAAGAGGGCTGCTAACAACAACACAGAGGGAAAGACTTCTCTTGCTACATGAGGATTTGAATGAGATAGAAGAAAATCTTTTACAGAGAAGGCTGACAAAGAGTAACAAAAGCTTCCCCTGGAAAGTATAGAGTCTCAGCTCCAAAGCCCTTATGCCTAAGATTTGAGAAGGAGCATTTGCCTGGGGACCTGTTCTCATAGGTTTTATAAGCTCTCTCGCTCAGCATGGGGACTGTACTTGGGATTGTTTCTAAGGTTTAACAACCCCACAAGATGCCAACACTCAGACCAGGGAGATAGCTCAGTGGCATCAGCAACTGCCTAGCAAGCACAAGGTCCTAAGTTCAATCCCTAGTCACCCATCCCACCCCACAACACAAACCAGCATCTACCAGGAGGACCCCACTCGCCTTGCCCCTGCCTTGTTTTTTCTCATGCAGAAGCACTGTCTCCTTCCCAAACAGGAGGCAGACTACTCCAGGAAGACAAAAGAATCAAGAAAAAGGAGTCCAATTAAAGGCAAAGGAGCAAACATGAGAAAATTTAACTTCATGGGACCTGAGGTGCAGAAGCACAAGTTGCGTCAGTTTATCAGTAGCTTCCATCTCTATTTAAAGAATAGTTCTTTCATCTGGGCATGGTAGTGCATACCTGTCATCCCAGCTACTCAGGAGGATGAGGCAGGAGCATCACTTGAGCCCAGGGTTCAAGATCAGACTGAGCACCACAGTGAAACTGTCTCAATGTTTTTTAACTGAAAAGGTTCTTTTGATATCTAAAGTCTCTGTTCTTTGCCACCATACTTTTTCCTCTAATTAATGGTACTACCTAATAAGCCCTCAACCCTTTATTCACTCTGCGCTTTAAGGAACTTAGATAGACAGAAGACCCCTGCACCCTCAGCTAAGGAGAAAAATACTCACAGGGTGTTCTTCACACCACTTCCAAAATAAAGTCTGACCAGATCATGGTTCGAGACACCTGGCTCAGCTCCAGGCTGGTAGTGACATTGCAGAGAGCCTGGCAGGTCTAGAGGAAACAGCAACTACTTGAAGCCACCGTGGCTGGAAAGCTGAGAAAATACACTCTCACATTTCAGTGTGTGGTTGTTGTTTGCCACCTAGTGGGAAGGAAGGCACAGTGCAAAAGGCCAGCAGAGGAGAGCAAGCCTTGGATGCCATTTTTCTTTCTGGGATCAAGCAAGGGGACTGAGGGTGCCACTGAATTCACAATAAGCACAGCAAAGTGGAGGTGGAGGAGGAGGAGGACGACGACGACGACGAGGTGGCAGCAAACCCCACAAGCACTGACTGCTGGCCTCAGGGAACCAGGTCAGTCTTACTCTTCTCCTCCTCACTTGTGATCACTATGTGCTATATATCCTCCTATACTGCAAATGCCAGTGTTCGCTCATGCAGTGAGAGACTGTGAGAAGAGCCCTGGCTCCCCCAGCACCCAAGGCTCACCTGGACTTCACCTCTCACTGAAAGAAGCCATGGCTTGCCTAACAGCAGACATATTCAGTTACCTAGATAACGTGGAGGGAGGCCTCTGTATCCAAGTCACAGAAAGGGAAAGAGAGAAAGAGAGAAAGAGAGAAAGAGAGAGAAAGAGAGAGAAAGAGAGAGAGAGAGAGAGAGAGAGAGAGAGACCCCTCCTCAGGCTTAGTATCCCAGCTGAACACACACGGATGCTATGCAGACGGTTCCCACTGGATTTCCCTGTGTACAGACAGAAAGCTGGACTGAGCCAGTGCTTTCCATGAGAGATTAGCAGTTCAGGATGAGCTTGCCAAGAGCCTCTTAGGTGAGGGGGACAGGATGTAAAGGGGGAAGGGAGCCTTGGGGACTCCATCAGGAAGCAAGGAGGGGAGAATCACCCAGCAACCCACAGACTCACAGCTACAACTCCCCTGAGTTTCTTTCAAAGCCAACACACTGTACAAATAAAACTAAGTTAACTACTAGTGCAGAAGGAACAGCACTTTTCACAATTACATTTTTAATATCTCCACCCCAACCACATCTATTAATGCCCAAAGTCCCCCAAATTTTTCTTAATATTGCCAGAAAAATATTCCCAAACCACCTGCCCCTAAGATTACCACACAGACATACATGCCAAACAGGGAAGCAACTATCTGCATATTTGTTCGTTTTTGAATCCTAGATCAGAATCAAGCACTCCAGAAGAGAACTGTTTTATTGATTTCTATAAAACACAATGACTACCTTTTTCAGTACATACTGTAGACACCTGAACCCCAAATGTCTACATATTAGCAGGATTTGGCAACAGTTCTCCAATGACAAACCCAACTGTTTTTCAATGACAAACCCATCCTGCATGACAATTCTATATCCTATTATACCCCAAAGCCGACGTACGATTATAGAACCCAAGAACAGAGGCTTTGACTATTGGCTGTCTCAGACATCAGGTACACTAGGACTTGTATGTTACTGCCACAGAAAAACAAAACAAGTCTCTGCTTAGGTCAACGTCAGTAAGACAACTGTACAACTATTTACAAAAGGCCAACTTCCACAGGAGTCAGCACTTTCGCCAGCATAGAATGACTCCAAAAGGTGCCATATACTTCTTAAACTCAAAGGGAGAGACTCTTGACTGAGCAAGTGGTGCACCACCAAGACCAACAGTCCCTTGGACCAGCCAGGTCATAAGAGGACAAGACCTTCTTTTAAAGCAACCTACGGTTTCCCCTTCCCCAGCACTCAACGGCCACAGTGACAGTTGTTTAAATGGGCTCCAGACCATTTGGCCTTACCCTAACAAACAAAGACAAGAAGGCTCTTGTCCATACTTACTGAGGGCTGAAACTCCAGGCATTCTTCCTCAAAGTCAGGGTCTACCTGATGAAAAAGAATCATTAGGAAATTAAAACATCCATTTCTTTCTCAAGGACTGGGACCCATCTGCAGGAGACTTCCACACCTGCAGCCATCCTTGGACAGCTGAGAACTTGTCCCTTCCCTCTAGTCATGAAACCAGCATGCCACAATGACACACGTCACACAGGTACAACACACATGACACAATCCACCAGTCACCAAGAAACAGCTCTCAAGAATAGACAAGGAAAGCACAATGAATTCACCAGGAAAGCAACAGTGAAACGCCTCATATAAATAAAAGACCAATACACAGTCATGGATAATGCTGATCACTTTTAGTTAAAAAAAAAAAAGAAATATTAAATCTCTAGCAAGAGCTACATTTGCCTCAAAACATTAGAGACAATGCAACCACCATTAGTCTTTAGTAAACCACAGAATCAAGGTTTTACCCAGCTGACTCATTGGATCTAACTCCCTTGGGCTCCATTTTCAACTTCAGCTTACGACTTCTTAATAGTTGGTTTTAACTATTTCAAAATGATAGTTCTATTAAGTATTCAGAACCCCAAGGGGTCACACCACACATTCATCTTCCTTGAGTCGGTAGCAGCAGTGCTGGCACCCACACGACCCCTTGGAAGCCCTGGAGCAGTCTCACTGGTGGCTCTAGACACTGGGAGGGGTCCTCTGATGAGAATCAGATCTGAATATGCAACATACATCTTCCAGCAGATCAGAGGAAAATTCAACATCTGTCACACAGCAGGGTAGCTCCTTAACTTAATACCAAAATTAGAAGGTAAACTCCTCGGGTCCTTTAGCACCAGAACATTCCTCTCCTTAAAAACCCTTCTTAGAAAGTTTAGGTAAAGGAAATTTCTTTGATTTCTGACAGCCTTATAAGTAAAAGATAAGTCCTTATCTATTTCACTGAAGAATCAAGACTTCTTTATGAAACTACTTCTTTATACATTTTAAAGTCAGAAGAAGTCTGACTTCACATATGATGTATCTACCATAGCCAGTTCCTAGTCACTCGTGTTAGAAGTGGAGTTGGCAGGCAAGATGTGAGGAGAGCAGTATGCGAGAGCAAAACAGAGCCTCCTGGCATTCTACGTTAGTATTACTAACTTACTTTCTCCCCACATCCTGACCAAAACCCCTAAGTCCTAAAAATGTGTTAGTCATTTTTGTCTCTTTAGGGAAATGAGACAGAAGAAAACAAAAAAGCAGAAGGGAAAGCAAAGAGACGGAGCATCTGCCTGTGCCTCCACCTACGAAGTGGCCACGGATGAGGAAGGCACCAGCCTTCAAAGAGAAAACCACAGGGCTGCTCCTTACCTCTGCTGCTAGGTAGTGGCCCGTAGCCAGGTGCTTGAACCGGAAGAGGCTATTCCAATACCCTGCTCCTCCCCGACACGGGTCATGCTGCACTACCTGCAAGAGAAAGGCTGGTTAACAAGGCTCAAAGAACCTAGTATGTCATTCATACTAGGATGACACTATAGCTGAGGAAATACAGGACTGATATATCCAAGCTGAAAAAAAATCTTACCTTCCAACAAATTCATGGTGTCACATACCACATCTGAATTTAAATGATGAAAGTATTAGAATAATGTTCTCCAGAGAAAGAACAGTCTCGTAGTTAACATGCAATGGCTGAACTAAGAAATTCCATAGCTTTCAACTTTTTCGCTAAATACTAACAAAACAGAAGGTAAGATTCTAAAATTCATGTATAAAATGTACAATTCATAACAAGAAATTTCATGACAAACTTTTGTACATTCATGTGCTAGAACACATTCAGGGCTGAGCTCTGAAATGTGAAACTCAGAATTTGGGCCAATTTATCACAAAAATAAATGTCACTTCAGCTTCTATTCATGCTACCATAAATGGCACAGGCAGCTACTGCTATAAACAATTACAATGTGGCACAAAATACATGAAAGTACCACAAGATAGCAGAAAACTAGATTAAATAATGAAATGACTGTTGGATAGGCACAAGTTATCTCTGAGAATATGGAGGGAAAATAAGGCAAACTCTGTGATCTCTCTGGTTTTCTGACTGAAGGTCCTCTTTGGACTGCAGCACAGTGAGGAAGAACCCAAGTCTAGGGTACTGGATGTATGGAGTTAAGGAAACAGAGCCAAGTTTAGGGAGTCTAAGATGGCAGAGCTATGGTGAAAGGAGCTACCTATATGTAGGCAAAGCTCCAAAAATCACATAGAGGTCTCTTCCCAGTTTGTGACTGAATAGCAAACTGTGTGTGTATAAGGAAGACCCCCAAGGGGAGATAAGACACGACCAGGAGGCTGGGGCTATTGGTCAGTGTTAGGCGCTTGCCTCCTGTGCATGAGGCACTGCATGCAAGCCCCAGAACAGACAAAAGAGAAGAAATGAAAGTGAAAGGGAAGGAAGTTGAAGGCTTCAGTCCCCAAGCTCACCAAGTGCTGGGAAACCTCCTGACTCTGACAAGGCAAGGCAAGGCGATCCTGTGGAACACACTGGAGCCTGCTTAGTTGTAGGACTAATACAGGCCCAAGGCTACTTTGCACTGACCTAATAAAGCAGGAGAATAAACCTCCAAAGGACCAACCCGACTCACCTGACTGAAACAAAACTCACTACTCTCTAAAGGAAAAACAAATTCCAGACATATACTTTCTTACAATGCTCAACAAGGAATCAAACTATTAGACAGTCAAGTGACCAGGGAAAGGTGACCCACAAATTTAGTCAGTATCAAATGTCCAGCTTACATGGGGGCAGTATCCCACTTCAATTCATATTCACAGATTCAAAGAATTTAGGAACTCCAGCAAAGAGAGAGTGCGCAAGTGCGCACACACGCACACACACATCCACACACACACACACCAATCCATACCAGAGTCACTTTAGTCAGAAATTTAAAAATAAAAAAATAAAAATAAAGCAACTCAGGCAAGGGAGGGAGCCATATGGAGAACAAGGATATTTTAAAAGCCAATGAATTCACATGGAACAATACAAGCCAGTTCAATGGATCAAAATTTAGAAGGTAGAGAGAGAACAGACAACTTATCTAGAAACCTATATTCAACAAAAAGATCCTTCAGAATTGGACATCACATGGAGAATCAGAATCACTAGTAGGAGGGCAGCGTAGAGGGCCGAGCATACACCTGTAATTCTATCCCCAAGAAACTTGAAAACATGTAGTCCAATAATTGTATATAAATTTTCACAGCAGTAGTCTTCCCAAAAGCCAAAGAGCAGAAATTACCTAAATGATATCAAATGATAAGTTAATAAATAAAATATGGTACATCTGTTACTTGGCAAGAAAACAATGAAGTGTCAATACCTGTGGCAATATGGTTGAATGCTGAAAATATCATGTGCTATGGTCTGAATGCTGGGGTTCCCCCAAAATCATACTTGAAAGCTGCCCCCTAAGGTGATGTAAAAGATGATTAGCTCATGGGGGAAGAGCCCTCATGAACAGGATTAGTCCCCTTCTATTAAGGATTCTACAAAGCAGCCCTCCTTCTGCCCCGGGAGGGTATAACAGATGAACCAGGAGGCAGGCCTTCACCAGACGAACTCCTGATGCCTTGATCTTGAACTTTGTCTCCAGAACAATGAGAAATGAATTTTTGATGGTTAAAATCCACCTAGTTTAGAGCATTTGCTATAGCAGCCCAAAGCAGACCAAGACATTATCCTAAATAAAAGAAGTCTGATACAAAAGACTAGACGCCACAGGATTCCAATCATACAAAATGTCCGTCATAGACAAATCTATAGACACCGCAAACAGATTAGCAGGCAGTAGGGTCACGGGAAGTTATACAGGGAAATGAGGAGTGATTATTACTAGGTACAGGGCTTCTTTGGGAATGATGAAATGTTCTAAACTTTATTGTGGTAATTTTGCACAGCTCTAGGAACTAAAAACCACTGAATTCTACATTTTAAATGTGCAAATGAAGTAGTACTGAATTGCATCTCAATAAAGCTATCAATTTTTTAAAAGGAAAATAAACACAGTTTTCAAATGAAGGTGAAATGAAGATATTTTCACACAAAGAAGAGTAGAGAGAATTTGTTGGTAGCAGGCCTACACTACAACAAATGACACCTTATGAGAATCTGGGTCTACACCAAGGAATGCAGAGGTCTGAATGACAACTACAGGGGCAAATGTAAAAGACTCCTGAGCTCTCCTGTTTACATGTCTTTAGAATGTTAGTGACTTCTTCACAAATGATAAATAAAAATGCACAATGGGGCTCACAGTATATGTAGAAAACTGGGATGATAACACAAAATAACACAAAAAGGGGAGACTAGACCACACTCTCATAAAGGACTAACTTCACATGTTGTGTGCAACAGGGTAGCAGCAAGCTGAAGATGTACACATAATGAAAAGCCTAGGCCACTATTAGAAATATAAAATATGGGGCACCTAAGTTTCCAGAATCTGAAGGAAAAAAATTAAAGATTTTAAACGTTCTCCTAAGCAATTTCAGGGGAAAAGGAAAAAAAAAGTTCTAATGGATATAATTAGCTGTTTCTTTAAAGAATAAAACAACAACTAGAAAGCACTCTGAAATGGATTTTCAAGTCAAATTACCAACAGATTATTGATTATTTATTTCAATCAATTTTGAGTGAATAAGACACAGTACCTGCTTTTAAGGCACTAAGTTCAGCTACGAGGACTTCTGTTGGGATCTGACATTTATGCATCTTTTCTTTGTACAATAGCAAGTTAAATTGAAGTACAACATTTATTTATAAAATGTCAATTATGAAAAAATATATTCATAGAAAAATGGCTCCATGGAAGTAGCATATTAAGTTTGTGAAATGAGTTTGCCCCTTTCCGCATGTTCTTGATTCTCAATGTTTCCTTACTTTGTATTTACTAATCTCAATCATCATGAAAATCACCTGTTCTTCTCCCTCTCTCTCTGCACCAATAAATAAATTTCACATAAAAAGCAGTTGAAACTTTTTTTTTAATGGATAAAACTTTGATAGGAATAGTGGGGACATTGGTGATCAATTACAAAGTTCAAGACAAAGTTACGGCTCTCAAATAGCTTATAATCTGTCGTAGAAGGATTGATAGTGTCACTAAATCACAGATGTGGGCACTTAAAAAGTAAATACTTCGAATGTGTAAAGAAGGCAGAGGGAAATGGATAGAATGGAAATTAACAATAAATATTATGTAGATTCCTTTTTGTCATTCCTTTTCTTTTTGGTACTAGGAATCGAACTCAGGACCTTGCACTTGCCAGACAGGTGCTTGTGCTGCTGAGCTATCTCCCCGATAGATTCCTTTTTATCATGACAACTTCTGGCAATTCTTCTACACAATGACCAAGATAAATCTGGTTGTCTCTACATCATTGTTAAAAGAATAGTGAGATTTTGAAGGAGGCAGGACATATTAAGGAATACTTCACTAACCAAGACATACAAATGGCCAAAGGAACACACATACAAAAAAAAGCTCACCATCATTAGCTATAAGGGAGAAGCAAACCAGAACCACAATGAGATTTCATTACTTATCTATTTAAATGACTAATATTAGAAAGAATGATTATACCAATTGTCAGTTAAGAATAAAGAATTGGAATTTTTTATACATTTCTGAAACAAATGTGAAATGTTCTAACCACTTTAGAAAATAGTTCAGTGAGGGCCAGGGAGATGGCTCAGTAGAATAAGTGCTTCCTGGCAAGCACAAGGCCGTGAGTTTAAAAAAAAAAAATGGTTCAGTGATTTCTTATAAAGTTAAATATACACCTACCACATGATCGAGCTATTCTAAGTATTTAGCCAAGAAATAGGAAAGCATGTGTCTGTACAGAAACCTGCACACAACTATCCCTAGAAGCCTTATTTCTAACCACCAAAATCAGGAACAACTCAATGTTTATCACCTGCAGGTTAACAGATGATGGAATATCTACAGGGTAGAATACCATGCAGCCGTATAAAGGAATAGACTATTTCTTACATGCAAACCAAACCACATGAGGACCAAACAGGCGCCAATAATATTTGTTTAATTTCTCACGTGCAGCCTGTGCTCCCAACCAAATTGAGTGACTGAGTTTTATCCTGTGGCCGCCTCCTATTTCCAGCTCCATGCCCTTCTCTGATATGTAGTGATCTCCTCCCTTCCCTTCTGCCTTCTGCAGCTCAGACCAGCTGGGGAGCAGGGGCTCAGATACTACTTCCCCAACAAGCTCTGCCATCCTTATCAAAACCTGTGGAGCACGAGGACAGGGACCTCGCATGTTGACCATCTGGCCTCACATTCCAGTAACCTGAGGGCTTAAGCCTTCTTCTCCACTGCATTCTGTACTGGGCTATGGTCGCGTTCACCCCGGGGAGCTGCATGTGCACACTGCGCACCTTGACCATTTTCATTCCCTTTTCTCTCACCAGCCACCTTCCGCTAGCTCTCCCTCTCCTGATCCTCTCCCTGTCTCTATAGCGTGTCCCTCCCTGCTTCCTATCATTTCTCTTTAATCTTGTTGTTTAAATTATTTATATTTTGGGCTTCTCATATTAGAGGAACCATGCAATATTCAACCTGTGTCTGATTTATTTCGGTTGGCATCATGGCTTGAAGATCCATCCACTTCCCTACAAATGACTCCAATGCGTCCTTCTTTATGGCTGAGTGCTACTCTGTCGCATTAGCTTTTCACGTGTGGCCCATCATCAAAGTAGAAGCCACCCACATCAGGGAGACATCTCAGTGAATAACAGTTGTGGCATGCAAATAAGCAAGGGGACACAAAAAAATTCTTAGATTCAGACAGGAATTCTCATTATATCTTGAGTTTGCTCCCAAAGAAGGTGTTTCCCTCACAGGAATATGCGGCATTCTTTTGATACCTCATGGTATACATACTCACTAGGTCAGCTCCTCAGTGATGTGGGGATAAGTACCTGAGCATGATCTATGACCATGTTGCAGAGGGGCTGAGTCCCATAAAACCCCCGCATGCCTTGCTTCTGCTCTCCTGCCCCTCCCTACCTCCACCTCCCATAAGGCTTTGGAGCTGGTGGCAGATGTAGCTGACTGCCGCCCGGTCGTCCTCAGAAAGACGTGCTGCTTCTTCCTGTGCTCGTCACAGGTGAGAAACTTCTCTTGCTCAGCATGGAAGAGCCTCACTACATCGCCCTAAGGGTCAACACAAGAAGGAATTAAAGAAAAAATGAGTTTAAAAGGAAAACTAAACTGCTACCACAAGAAAAGCCAAGTACCAAAAAGCCAACAAGGCCATAAACATCAAACCTACCCCCTTTAAAATGTCATCTTTGTTATCACTCCATTTCATGAAAAGAACTATTTTCCAGCTTGTATTGCAGTTGACTGAATTGACCTAGAAAACAACCCAGAGTTATTTTTTTCACATACTTCTCATACAACTGTGTCATCCAGCTCCAAAACTCCTCCTGCAGTCCCAGAAGCCAGGCTGTGCTTCAGCCCAAACACCAAAGCCTGGCACCACCGAAAACACAGCACCTGTGAAGCCAGCCACCTAACTAGAAGAGCTCAGGTAGGTCATTTGCACCCTTCATTATTTATTTCAAACATGACTAAAGGAACCAAGGCTTCCTGCCCTTCTGCAATGCTATTTTCCTTTTCTTCTAAATCTCTTGTTCTGCATAGCCAAAATAGCGAAGGTCAAATGGAAACAGGTACAGGTACTTATAAGATAGAATGTGCTATTCAAAGACAAGAAGTGACCCCAGTGTATAGATTTGGAATGCAAATAATCATTAGCAAAAGCTGTATTAGGCACTAAGCTACACCCTAACATGATCTCATTTAATCTTCAGCAACACCCTAAAAAATAGGGTGCTATAGCAGGTACAGTGATGTACAGGAGATTAGACAACTAAGCCTATGGCTCCAGAGCTGGGCACTGGCAGACTTCAGATTTGCATCCACATCTGTCTCTCTAGGGCTTGTATTCTTAGCCCTTAGGCAAGTATTCGGGTCACAGGCAAGCTGCTGCCAATTTAAAGGCTAAGCAGATGTGCAGCCAAAAGCAAGGTGCTCTTGCGGGGATCTCATGTTCTGTAACGGACCCTTTCTTAGAAATCTGAAAAAGGCAACTTCTTTTAGGGAAATCAATCAGAAAAGTCCATACAGCTAGAAAACAATTGCTAAAAGGGGCCCTCAGGCTTTACACATTAAAAAACAATCCCTCTGCTACACAAGGCTTAGCAATCTGAGCAGTGGGGTAACTGTCAGTCCACACCCACCACCTACTGCATTGACCTGCACACTTCTGTGGCAGTCTCAGTTTTTTCACCTCCAAAATGGGCCCAGTGGCCCAAGTCACTACTGAAGTCAGTGTCAGTGCGCACACACTTTGGGTCTAGGAAGGCATGCTCCTGTGGTGCCACCCCACCCAGAAACCATGTCTTGATTTTGCTCACCTCATTGCAGCCGGGGTTGTCCACCAGCTGATGGCTGCTGGCATGCAGGGGCTGGCCAGCATTGACAGGGTTCAGCACGACCTTGTCACCTATGACCACCTAGAAAAGGAAGGAGAAACAGAGCTTCTCTCAGAGCAGATCAAAGTTGAGACTGGGTGGTACGGGGAGGAGCCATGGGCACTGCACTGGCCCAGGCCCACTCTGATTGGAGACGCAGCACATTCGGCACAGCCAGGAATTCCCGACTCCAGTGGGAGGCTTGGCTGAGAAGGATGAGGCTGAACTGTGTGCACAACTGTCATTCATTATACAGAGGTATTTTCCAAGTCAATCCAGAGAAGTCAGAAAAAATTCTTAATCATTCTAACATTCTGTGGAAATACTTGCATAAACAAGCTTTTAAATAAATTTTAGGAAAAATGACATACTAAGTTTTTATTTTTAAAGAATGAAGCCATAGTTCCTAAAACAGTGCTCTTCATGTTTTTGTGACTATGACATACATTAAGAAATATGTTTCCTCCATCCATTTACTAACTTTATTCACACAGATAGCATTTATATGCACAATATATATTTGTATTTTTATATATAACCTAAAGCAAATGTTGTCCTCCACCAACAGTACTTACCATAATGTGTAATATAGCCTGATACCTTCTATTCTATCTGCTTTCTAAAATGATGCCACAGGCCACTAAGTTGATTCCCTGAACTATAAATGGGTGAATACCAGTGGTTTGAAAAGCACTATTCCACAAGGACAACTATTCAGGTCATGTATGTAACTAATTCACAGCTAAACAGATTAAAGAACAGAAAAGCCAAAGCATTGGTAAGAATGAAATTCAGAACCACACACATATGTTTTTTATTACAGGGGTAGAAGGAAGGGCAGTAGAGATGATTTCCTAAGACACAAAACCAATTATTTTCACTCTGATACATTTGGGGAGTGTATATAACTAAAATGGTCTCTAACTCCAAATGAGTATGAGTTTACTCAATAAATCTATCCCTCTGATAAAACCTGGGCTTGCTCTCCAATTCTCACTTAAAGATCTGTATTTACTGCACACCAGCTGTAAAAAAATGGTCTGCTCTGCATTAAGTAAAACAATGCACACAAACACACATATTTGAACTGTCCAAAGTGTGCAAACTTAAATGGCACTATTAAAAAAAGTCAGAGACACTGGTTTTGGTAACACATGCCTGGAAGCTCAGTGCTTGGGAGGCTGAGGCAGAGGCTTGTCACCATCCTGAACTCTAGGCTAGTTGGTTCAAGACCAGCCTTAACTACACACTGAGACCCTATCTCAAAAAAAGTGTCAGAATCTAGTTTTAGGTTTAAGTAAATTCAGTATTTTGAGAATACTTTGGGCTGTTTAAACTTCAAATATCTTTTTAGTACAAAGCAACTATTTTATAATCTTAATGAGGTCAAAAACATTTAAACATGTTCATGGGGCTTGGGAGATAGCTCAGTAGAATAAGCAGTTGCCTGGCAAGCGCAAGGGCCTGAGTTCAATCCCTGGTTCCACAAAAAATAAATTAATTAATTAAACATGTTCATTAAGTTTGTACCACATAAAAAACTAGAGTGCAGGCCTGTGGCCCATGCACAGAAACAAGCCAGACAAATCCTAAAATCTACTCTCTTTGGCTGATGTAGCTAAGCCTTTCCAGCCTTCATCCTTCACTCAGTTTATTTCCAAAACAGACAGGCATTTTTATTCTAGTAATGGATCTGAAACGACAGGGAGTCTCCCCAAGACATTAAGATGGGATGGCTGTTTTTGTGGTAAAATTACTGTGGTAATAGATGTTCCCAGGATTTTTTCAGAGGCCCAGTTAGAAAAACTTAGCCGCTTAATTTAGGTCATACTTCTCTCCATATTTCCTTGTCTCCAAAACACTAGTTTCCATAGCAATTTGGCTCTCTCCATACAGGAGTTGCCACTGGTTTAACCCTAAACTTCTCTGGTGGAGTCTGTCACACAGCCAGGGTGGGAGGCCTGGCCTGCAGCGCTGGGGGGTGGGGTGGGGTCTGCACTTACGCTGTCTCCAATGGATCGCAGCTTGTAGAACGGCTGGATGTAAAACCAGGACCCTTCATTTCCAGCCTCATCCAATGTCACCCTCATGGCATTCTTCTCCAAAAGAGCTGGAAGTCTCTTGTTCACAGTTAAGTATTTATTACTTTTTAAATGCAGAAGCTACAAATCCACAAAGAGAATAAGGTGAGTGTCAGTATGCCTCAGAATTTTCTACCACTTCTCTCTGTCAGATAAAATATGTATCAAACATTCCTCCCACCATAAAGATGCTTGTGAAGTTAGAAAACTCAAAAAGTGCCTAAGGCTGTGAGTAAAAAAAAACAGTAAACAGTACAGAAATAGAGGGCAAAACAAGAGAAAAGCATTTTTTTTCTTCTCAATATAGCCTTGGGCAAGATGGATATTGCTCAGGTCAACTGACCTATCTGTCATCTGCCATCTGTCAGTGGGCAGCGCTCCAACCCTGTGAAAAGGGGCTCAGGAACTGCAGTTGGGACACAACCTCACACCAAGATGGAGCTAAGTCAGGCAATTCTGATCACAGCACACAAGTTCAATTTAAAAGGCAACCCTTTTAGAGGGCTGGCACTTCACTGAGAAGAACATGGTAGCTGTAGACTTCTACTTAGGATACTTCAAGCACTTTATTTTTGATTCTCTGACAATGGTTATATGAAGGGATGGAAAGACTGAAGATACAAATGGGAAACAGCTTGTGTGATAGCCTAGTTGAGGAAGAGTTAACTGAGGCCAATAGGTTATAAGTGAAAATTAAGAAGAACATGAAACTCTGCCCAGTCTCTGGAGTAATGGTACAATCTGCTTGGGACTCCATTGCCAACTGCCAAAAATCCTTCTGCCTACAGGTTAACAGACTGTTTGTAGAACACCCTTAAGAAGTCCCCAGATATTCTAACAGAGCTACTGATTCATGGGACCCAGACAATCTCTGGCCAACATAAACGAGAAAAAGGCAATGTCTCTCCAAGCCCTCACTGCCCTCTGATGAGTAACCTCTGGTCTTCCAGGCACTTGTCCAAGCTCTAGACTTAAGTGGTTCACAACCAACATCACCTTAGGTGGAGTTTAGGGGAAGTAATAAAGCTATGTTTAGTTTTTAAATATTTTCAGCTTATTCTGTCCTGTGCGCCTTTCAGCCATCATTAGAAGCAGATGCCAATACCACTGTACCTTTTTGGTGTGAAACTGAGACATGGCCAGATTTCTTACCCCAAGTCACAGTGAATGAAAAAACCTGAGATAGAGTATACCTAGGAGTTGAGGTCCTCAGCCCCTAGGCACCTCTGCACCTCAAGCCATAGTCTCTCTGGCCTGATCATCAGGCAGCCTTGTGCTCTGGGTCTCAGGGAACTTACCTCACTCAGTCATAAAGCTGATTTTGAACTGTTTCCCCAGGCACTGGGTATTGAACTCAGGACTTGTGCACTGAGTTATGTTCACAGCCCTTCTTTAGTTTTTACTATGAGAAAGGGTCTCAAGAAGTCACTAAATTGCTCAAACATGGCAATTTGCAACCTTTTGGTCTCAGACCCCTAGAGCTGGGATTACAGTTGACAGCAAATTCTGATCCCACGTGACCCCTTGTGTGGATTCTCAACTGACAGGACATGAAGAGGAGGAAGAGGAGGAGGACAGAACCTAATCCTCAAAAAGCTTTTAAGAGCTACTTCTACTGTTCTAGAAGTTCTAACATACATAACCTATGCAAAGCCCAAAGTTTGCTTTTACCATATTTTTAAGCAGTTGTTTCATCTTCCTGATTAGTACCACTTCCTAGCTAATCACCCTAAAAATGAGAAGAAATTACTTTGCAATGAGTAAAGTTGGCAGAATAAACAACATCTTTCAAAAAGGGATGTAGTGAAATAAAATAACATGGGCCAGCTGCTGAAAAAGCACCATCTTCTGTGCTTGGTTCAAAGTGGTCTGATCACGGACAGAGGGAGAAGGCTCCTGGGCACGAGGCTTCCTCACAGTTTTCTGCAAAACTGAGATCTTCTGTGGAAGCTGTTGAACAAGCATCAAATATGCTACTAATATAAAATATAGAAAAATGGTACTATAAGTATAAACGTTTAAAAGTATAAAATTGCTCTTATTGTCTCAGATAAACAGCTCTGAAACAAAAGATACAAGTTACAAGGAAGCAAACTTTCACCAAATAAGAAAAATCTTCAAACAATGAAGTTAAAGCAAAACTATAGTAAATGGGATCATTCGTAGGTTGGAAGCTTCCTGTTTGATACATTTACACATAAACTGTCAGCTACAAGCAGACAAAAGATATTCCAAGACATGAACCAACTAAGCAGCCCAAGGTTTCATCACATACAACTACAATAAGTTTTTGATTTGATGGGTTTTTTGTTGTTTTGTTCTTTGGTAATTCATTGGTTGTCTCCATGGAGTTGTGCTGTAAAGGAATTCAAACTTTGGCATGTGTTTGCTTTCTGTTTCATTGTTTGTCATGCTTCAGCTCCAGAAGAAAAGAGGTCCCTTGATTTACCTGGATCACGTTGCCATACTGGATTACAGTTCCCAGCAATTTTCTGTTTTCTGTCTCATTCTGTTTCTTTTCCAAGTCTGCAGCATGCTGCACAGTGAGAAGAAGATTGGTCACAAAGAGGAATGTTACAGTCCTCTGCAGCAATGCAAAACAAATGTCACCAGTTAACACAAGAACCACAAAAATAAGCAAAACACTAAGTATACCCCAAGGCTATGAGGAACAAGCCGAGGGACTACAAAGCCAATCTACTCTCTTTGCTTTGTTGGCTCTTCTAGATTCTTTAAAATAGATTTAATTTATTTACTTGTATTTATTTAGAAAGTTCAGGTACATTTCCC
>NDGM011156021.1:0-11148 GCA_002564305.1 Octomys mimax | reverse complement strand
TTAGTTCAGCTTGTTCCAAGTAGGTGCTTTAGACCACTGAGCCATCTCGCCAGCCCTAGCTCACCTTTTTTTTAAGTTTCATTTTTATTTTTTTATTTGTTTGAAGTACCAGGGATCAAACTCAAGACCTTGCACTTGCCAGGCAGGCGATCGTGCCACTGAGCTTATGTATCCCTGGCCCCATACTCAGTTCATCTTACTACCTCAGCCTTGACCTCATTTACTATCAACTGGATTCTTTCTTCTACTGGAAACTTCACACTGATCGGTTGAATTAGGTGTTTCAATCTGCTTAACAAGGGCCAGACTTTCCAGTTTTCTGAGAAGGTGCTATGGAAAAAAAACAAAGTGCTGTAGAGAGAGTTCTATTACTGGGTGTGAATAGATCGCCTTTTGTTGGAAAGTTCATATGTGGCTCAGTGTGCCCACAAATTGCACCCCTTAAATAATGAATAAAATAGAACTGCCAAACCCCAAAGCTGAACATCAGACCCTAGGTAAAGGAAGCAATAACTACAAGTAGTAGCTAAAATAATCCATCAATTACTGTTCTTCCAAAAGAATGCTGCATTTGATATAGAATGATCTTCCACCCAGGGAGAAAGGTTAAGAACACTGCATAACAGGATGCTCAGCAATATCTTTCCTGGTCTGTTCTTGATTGAGTATACCATCCAAGAGTTTCCTGCCCAATTCTTAATGTCAAGTATATGATGCAGAAGATTTCTCTTATTGGCTCCTTCACTTGTTCCTTTAAGTCTCATTCCTGTGTTTACTTAAAGAGAAATGTTAATTCTTTGCTTAGTAGACACGCTTAATCTTTCTCTTGGAGAAACTCAATGCAACTCCTTTTATAATCTGACCTATTATATCAAGCTGGCCTCTGAAGAAATATTTAACATATTGCCCTATCTCTCCCAATCTTGGGGAATAAAATCATTGTATAAATTACTGCCCTCTAGATGGTTCACCGTGACCAAATTTGCCACCTTTTTTTATCTCTAGGGAACCTAGTTTTTCAAATGATAACAGAAGCTTATCAAACAATGGCAGCAAAGTGACACAAGAATATTTGTAAGATCCAACTACCATTTCATAAAGTGTCCACTAGGATTATCTAGACTGTGCCTGAAATGTATTGAAATTATATGATAAATCTAGGTTTCTGATATCCAAAAAATAATTGGTGGCAATTAAAATATCCTGCTGCTGTCTGTGCATGTCTTTCCCAAACATCCAACAGGCATGTTTCCTTCCTTAACTTGCAGGTAGAAAGCTCTTTATCTTTATATTGTGTCATAGGCAGGATATTCTCATGTGTATTTGAAAGAAGGTTATCACTGCTTCCTGTATCTAGTGTTTAGGACCTTCCTATTTCCTTAGCTCATCTATTAAGGCAGATTGATTTCCTAGCATTACCTATTGATGGTAATCTCAATTGTCAACACTCCATTGGCTAGAGAAATGCCTGTGAGATTGAGAAAGCATGCTGCGGACATGTCCTTGTGGATCCTGGCAATGTAACATTGAAGATTAAATCAGTTCCTGGCCCCTTCCTCTCTCGTTCTTCCCTTGGTGCATTCTAGAAACTCCAGCTGGCAGCTGTGAGCTGCTTTCCACCATTAGGACATTTCTGCCTTAGACACAGACAAGCCAGAAGTGAAACCTGTGAAACTGCAAGGCAGAATGGGTCTTGTCAGTTTCAAAACAAGTTAGTAGGACAGTTACAATATTTAATACACTGCATATTGCTGTATGAGTAGCTGTTATTTAGAGCACAAGATGCAGACATGATATCACATCTAATCAATATTAGTACAAACCTTTCTTCTCACTAAAGTAAGAGAAAGTAGCTGTATATCTATCGTAACTATCTTGCATATACATACATATATATTTTTTCACAACAAACTGGTCCTTGATTTATATCCCCCTTTTCTGTTTTGTTTTGTCAGAGATGGGTATTCCATTGTTAGAGAAGCTGTATTTGGAGAAGTCTTTAAAGGACCTTTTCATACTTGATGCCAGTCCAAAGATTGTAGGTACTTAAATTCAGCAAAATAACTCAATAAAATTCAATAGTTCATAATAGTAGTGAGTTATCAGCACAACTGGCAGTTGTCCAAAGTTGTTGACTTGAGCCTTTTACAGCTCAGCATACTAACATAGCTTTACTTTTTATTCCTCATGGTTACTCTTCTCTGCTGGACAGTTAAGACCAAGTTAAACCAAGACCTATATAACTAAAAATGGAAATTTGCTATGTGATAAGGTCAGTCAACTCCCACCGGGATTTACTCTAGAACCATGTACAGCACCTTGCGGATCTTTTGTCAGTGTCAGCCATCTGGAAGAGCCACAGCCTTTGCTTGACCAGTTTGCTCTCTGTGAAAGCCTGAATTTTTTTTTTTCTCTAGGTGAATAAACCATCTCTTTTAAGTTGTAGGTATTAGGTATTTTGTTCCAGTAATGGAAAATTAATTGATACACCTAATGAGAGTGAGGTGGCCACTACTGATGGAATAACACTACTACTATAAAGATGCATAATGGCAGCACGTTCTCTGTCTCTCAAAAACTATAATAAAATCTGGCATAATCAGAATTTTATATTCTGTGTCAAGAATATAAAATATTAGGGCCGGTCACATAGCTCAGCAGACTGAAGCGCCAGCTTAGGCAGGCACAGGGATGGGGTTCGATCCCCAGCATGCCATGCCAGCCCTGCCCCCAGGGCATGCTGAGAGGAAGACTGAGATTGGGCGTGGTGGTGAGCTCTTGTAATCCCAGCTCTTGGAAGGCTGTAAACAGGCAGATCACTATGAGTCTGATCTAGTAGTGAGACCTTGAACACCCTGTAGACCTTTCCCTAAAGTTAAAAAAAAAAAGAATGTTAATAAATGTACAACAGGCAAATATTTCTACTTTTTCCAAAAGTGAAAGATTTCCCTATATGAGTATTTTATATTACAATCCCATTATAATTTGCTCTCTGATGACCCTAAATTTCTCATCATTTCTGTGCTCAATATCATTCAAAAATTTGTAATGAACCTTAACTACATCTAAGAGTCTGCATAGTTTCTAAACAGCACAAAAGTGAGCAGTCAGGACTTTGTCCTCAAGTATTACATGGTTTCGAAGGATCAATTTCATCTGAAATGAAGACGTAGAAATTTGAACTGACTACAATTCAGATGCCAGCGTGTTTATAGTGGAAGAAGATCTAAGGCTCTCATGGAAAACACCATGAGAATATTCTTGTTTTCTTTTTCTTTTTCTTTTTTTGTATTTTAGGGAAGGGTCTACAGGGTGTTCGGGGTCTCACTACTAGATCGGACTCGTAGTGATCTGCCTGTTTACAGCATCCTAGGAAACAAAGTGAAATAAGACATTGTCCTTTCTTTCAGGAAATAACAGTGAATAATGGAGAAAGACATGGGATTATACGTGCGTGCCACCAAGCCCAGTCTCAACTGCCATCTCAGCACGCCCCAGGGGCAGGGCCAGAACAGCTCTTGTTTTCTTGAATATATTTTCCACTCTGTCATGAGAGGCAATTTCTAAAAATATCAGAGATCCCTTCTAGCCTCTCTGCAAATATCCATAGCGTGAAGTTATAGCAGCTTGACAATTGCATGGAAACCCTCATGATCAGGGACATTTCAAAGTTTGTACCTCAGTTTGTTCAACTGAAGCATGATGCTAAAATCCAGCAAGACCACCAAGGCCTTCCTCAGTGTAGAGTGAGTGTCCTTCAGTTGTTGGATTCAGGAGAGTCAGGGAAAGGAGTGCACAGCTGTGTGGTCGATGCAAGGGTCATGCGTGGACTTGAGGAGTTGGCAATTTACAACTCAAGAGGCAAGCACTCAACGTTTCAGCAGTTAAAATGGGTACCAGCAGCTTTTCATTCAAGCCAATCTAGTTAGCATGCCTGAAAGGCTTTCTTTTCAACTAGATAGTAGCCTCTAAGTAACTAATGTCCCACTAGTGAACATCCTTTAATTGTCACAAGCCAGTAGTTAACATTTCAGAAATATTTTATTGCAATGTAGTTCCCTATTTGAAGTGCCTCTCTTAACCTTCACCACCAGGGTGAATACAGTTTCAGACTCTGGTCAGCCTTGTCAGAGGATGGCCTTGAAACTTCATACAGGGAGGCTATTCAATCTTTTCCAGTTCTCCACCCCGTCCTTGGATCACAGGTTTGAAAGCTCCATCTATGTGCTGTGGCCCTAGATCACATAAACACACCGTGGCATTTATCTGACTATGTCTTTCTCCATTATTCACTGTTATTTCCTGAAAGAAAGGATAATGTCTTATTTCACTTTGTTTCCCTGGATTCTAAAAGCATATAAACCCTCACTCACACAACAGACCCTTATTAAATAGCAGGCCAAAGAGACTGGGATCTCTTCATTTAAAGCTTGATCTTTGCAGAGTAAAGGCAAATTATCTTGGATTCTAAATTTCTTCAATATGAATATAGAAATGATTCTCAAACTTTATAAGACATCAGACTTGAATGATTTAATAGAAAGATTTCTTTGTCTATTATCAGAGTTTCTGATTTAGTAGGTGTCTTAGTTACTCTTCTCTCATTGCTGGAACAAAATACCCAACAACCAAAATTAAGGAAGGAAAGGTTTATTTAGCTTTCAGTTAGTGGAGGTTTTTGTCCATACTCAGCTGGCTCAAAGGCAAAGTGGCACATGGCAGAGGGCAGAAGCTCATGGTGGCAGAAAACAGCAAAGAGCAAAGGGAGGAGCCACAGATGTGGCTGCTAACTAGCCTTTCTCCCTCCTTACATTTGTATGCAGATCGTCTGCCCAAGGGGGAGTGTAGCACCCACACCCATAATCTCAGCATTGGATCATGAATTAATCACAAACTCTCAAAGCGACCTCATGACTGTATGAGGCTTTGGGGGTACACTTAGATACAAACCATAATAGTAGATCTGAGAGCAGTGGTCATCACAAGTTGGTGCCCATAAGGGATCCATATTACCTGGATATTTATTAGAAAGAAATATTCTTGAGTCTATTGAATTAGCAACTATGGAGTGAGATAAGGACATTCTGCAGCTTGAAAAGCAATATATTATGAGATCCTAAAAGCAGAGATGATATCTTCTCTAACACTACAGCATGACATAGTGTTTTGAGCAGAATAGTATTTGTTTTGTTTTAGACTACTTTGCTTTTGCTTAATATGAATTGTTAATTAATTCTGACTTGTGCAGTGGCAAAATGTTGTAGAGTCCTCTCAGACTTTTCAACACATTTCTTGTCTCAGCCACTATTATTTTCCACAGGAGAATTTTCTTGTCATTACAACAGATTAAGTGGATTCAATCCATGGGGCTATTTTACATGCAGTTAGCTGACAGGCAAATCTGATGTGATTGTTATCTTATTTTTGGAGATATCCCGAGTCAATATAATAAGTTGAAGTACTTGAATGATAAAACAGGATTTCAATGAATGACAATGATAATGATCTTAATATTGACAATACAATGTTACATACCCAAATCAGAATAGACATTGATTATAACTCCCATTTAGCAATAAAAGATCGGAGAAGGTAGCTCAATGAACACTTGTTGGCATATTGCTAAAGCACTGCTTTGAAGAGATTTCCTTGTGAAGTTCAATGACAGTTTTCACACTAGTGATGGCAAAACAATGGCCCCAAGTGATAAATTCCAGGGCCAGGACTCAGCCAGAAATTCCCCTGATTAAAATGCCTGTAGCCTCATTATCATGTATAGTGCATACCACCCCACAACCTCCTAAAGGTCTTTAGGAAATGATAGCTGAGGGTGAAATCATTCATTTTATAATCTGAAATTTGAAGAACAAAAGTGCCACATCTAATGTAATCAGCTCACAAACCATGGAAATGTATATTTAAACTTATATTCTCATTCAGCCAAATTATTTGTTAATAACTCTTTTATACTTGGGATGTTCAGTCTAAACTGCTAACTGAGTTATGATATAGGTAAGGGAAAGAAGGCATAATATGAAGATTAAAAACAAACTTTGCCCAGCACAGTGGCACAGGCCTGTGATCCCAGGAGGCTGACAGAAGGAGTGTAAGTTCAAGGCCAGCCTGGCAACTTAATGCCACTCTGTCTTAAACATAAAATAGGATGGGGATAAAATAAAATAGCTCAGTTGTAGAGAGTTTGCCTAGTGTGTGTACCTCGATTCATTCTCTAAAAGCAAACAGCAGAACCACAAACAAATCCATAATTTTGGCTTTAGAATAGACCTGAGCTCAAATCCAAGATCTCTTTTCTATAACTTTACAAAATTAGCAACTTCAATTTCCTACTGCCATTATGCCAAATGGTGCCTTTTCTAATAAAGCAACACTTACATCTCTACTTGATACTCAGATGTTTGTTTTTAGCTAGAAAGTGAACATGAATTCTTTGCCATCAAAGATATTTTTCCCTTTAAATCTGTCTTTTGTTGATCCTTTGATTACTCACCAATATCTAATACTTTTTATCTTGTTAAGATGTATCAAAAACCACAATATAAAACCCTTGTAGTAATTTGAGGAGGCATTACAGTTTAACCAAGTTGACAGGTGTGCATTGTAAGAAAAAAAAATCTTAAGTGATTTTCCAATCTCTCTCTTCTACTACTGTGATCATGGAGCAGCTTTGTCCTAAGAATGCAGAACTAACACCAAAGTAGTTTGAAGGACTGTGTCACCACATGTAGCTCAAGCGTTATGGAGAGGAACTGTAAGTATGGATAATTTCTCCTGAAAAATACGTTTTTGTCACAATAGAATGCTGAGAATTGAACATCATTTATTATGTGGTGTAAAATTAACCCACTAATACAATGCCATAAAGACAATTGTACCTCTTTTCAAACTTTAGTGCATTGCCCTTTCCAACAGCACAGTTTCCATCACTCACAAAGCAGATGAATTTTTAGGTACTTTTCATTCATTTCTTTCAGCAGGGCCCTCCATGTTTCATGACATTATATCCATTAAATCTTGGAAATGTCTCTCAATTTTCATACATTCCTAGGTGGATTAGAGAAATGACTGTATCCGGTTTTCTGCCACTGGCTGAGACGCTTCAGTATTTTGAACACTGAAGACTTGAATTCCCTAGGACTGCTGATGTGGCAGCTTGTCCTTTCTTGACACAAGACTGCAAAAGCTCAAATTTACCTTCCACTGCTTTGGCCCAGAACTTCTTGGCATAGCCTCCCCTTCCTCTGGGCTCTGTGGACCTGTGCACGGTGCCCAGTTTTATCTCTAGGCCTTTATTTTGTCTTCTTCACCACATCCCAAGATTTTTCTCATTTCCACAGCCTCACTCTTCTCCCTTTCCTCAGAAATCTTTTTCTATGAAGAAATGTATCATCATTTGCTATCTACTGGTTCTCTATTTGCCATGTAAGTGTTATCACTGGATCCTAAAAAAGAGTAGTTACTCTTCATATGAGTTTTTCTAGTGTCTACTAGTAGTACAGAATAATGAGGTTTATTTTGACACACTGGTACATGCACATAATATATTTTGCTTATTTTTCACCCTATTACCTCCATCTCCCTTTCTTCTCCTACTCCTACTCCTTTCTCTATCTCTAAGCTATGTTCTAGTTTCCTGCCACAGTACAATATTTAGTCCAATATAGACACAAAATAAACACTCATAACTTTATTCCCAGCAAATGATATGATTCATTACACAACACTCTCCTTTTTGTACCATCTCATGGGGACCCTGAAGCCTTTCACCAAGAAACTTGGGTGAAAAATGAATTAGTTGTTCATGAAAGATGAATTGAAGAAGAGATATGTGAGGCATCTCTGTACCTTCTGCCAGTTTTGCTGTGAGCCTAAATATATTCTATGAAAAAAAACAGCCATTAAATAATTGAAACTTAAATGATGGCCTTGAAAATCCATTTAGTGAATTCTGGGTGGAGGACCAGTAGAATACAGCATTTCTTAGTTTCCACTTTCGAAATTGAGCTCAGTTCTCTTCTAATTATATATCGTCAGACAAACTTTAAGAGTATTGTCAGATTAGTTCCATAAATTAAACTAGATTGCTCAGTTACAATAGAGAGGTTATGAAGATAATGTAGGTGGTTTTATTTGTACCACCTTCATTGCTTTTTTCCTAAAGTTGTGTTGAATATAATTGGTGTTTTTCTGAGCTTAAAAAACACTATCTACTGTGTTGTATCTTCTAATGATATTTTGTAATTGTTATAGCTTTAGTTTTAAATGCTTTTCAATAAAGGTTTCCCAGTAATTAAATTCCACTGATCTAGTTTTTAATTTCTTAGTCTGTAATTTATTTCATCTCCTAGGTTCACAATAAGTAATTACATAGATGAATGATAAACTAGCAAAAGAAAAATTAGAAAAATCAAGGGTCCAAATACTTTATATACTGGATTATTAGTCAAAAGGCATCTAAAGGATCGTTGTAGTATGATCTGAACAACACCTTCTAAATACAATTACAACACAACCAGGCAACATCATCTCCCACTTATTAATACATGCTGATGCTTCATAGAAACCTGCTACAGTATGTTATGTTCAAAGGCTTCCTTTTAAATCTACTCACTAATGAGATCCAGGAGGCTATTGCAACTTCTCTGAAATATATTTTAAAACTTTAGTTGTGTCATTAATGAAGTGTTCTGCTTCAGTTGAAAAACTCAGGCACATTTCCATTGCTTAGAGGAAGCATTCTTAGATTCCCAACTCCTTCTTCAGCAATAAATGTTGTCAAGAGCTTATTAAAATTAACTTCTTCATCAAACAATTTTGAAATCCAAGTACTGTACTTGCTCTTTGGGACAAAGAAATAAATAAGACACTTGTGATTTCTCTGTCTCACTCTCTCTCTCTCCACCCACTGGAAATTCTTCCAAAGCTTGTAATGGTAGCCACTAACCACAGGTGATTGTTAAGTCCTTGAAATGTGGATTATCCATTTGAATGAGGTGCAAGTGACAGTGAAAATCAGATTATTCAAACTTACTGAGAAAAGTAATATATAAAATCTCATTAACTTTTAGCTCCATATATGATAAAGTGAGATTTTGATAAAATGACTTTGTATTAAACTAAATGTATTATAAGATTGATTTCATTTGATGATTTTTTTCTTTCTTTTTACTGTGACTGTGGGAACATTTTAAATTATTTAAGAGGCTCCACATTACATTATTGTGGGACAATGACAAAGACCAGACATCCAGGAGTTACGGGTCTCTGATCACCCAATGTGTGCTTTTCTGGGATCAGTGCTCAAGTAGGAAAAATAGATGGCAAAGAAAGCCATTGTCAAGGTAGAACTGTCCAGATTCAGACACTTTTTACGTAACTGCTTCTGTATAATCAGTGCTGTGGTAAGGCTAAAATCCTCATTGCTGACAACCTAAAGCCGTTGGCCAATCTTCAGCATAGACTACACAGTGGCCTATAGTATATCTACTTTATAAAAGTTTGTAAAATATTAGGATTTCCTACTCCTCAAAAATTTAGAGCAATTACTATTAAATAATCAGGAAATTTTGTTTGTTTTTTTTTTAACTTTTTAATTTTAGGGCAGGGGGATCTACAGGATCTACATGGTTTCACTGCGTAGATCAGACTTGTAGTGATCCTCCTGTTTACAGCCTCCCAAGTGCTGGGATTACAGACATGTGCCAGCACACCAAGCCTCATTCACCTTTTCAGTGTGCCCCAGGGGCGGGGCCAGCACAGCAGGCCTGGGGATCAAACTCTTGGCCTCTGAGTCTGCCTAAGCAGGTGCTTTAATCCACTGAGCTATTTGGCCAGCCCTTAGAATACTTTATTATTTAATTTCTTTATTTGACACAGAAATATCCATGTATAATGTTCTGTTGCTTTCTTAGTTTTGTTACACTATATTGGACAATTTCTAACTTTTTCAAATGAAATTGCTCTTAGAATTTTGTATTGTCTTTTTCTATCTGCTCAGTGTGGTATTATGACACCTACCTATTACCTGTTATCTCCCTTTTTTCTTCATTATCCTTACCAGGGATAATGACTTAAAGACTTATCCTTAATGACTCTGCTAGCCTTTGCATATAGCTAATATTTAATATTTATAATTTTAGTATTATTTCTATTTTAGTGTTTTTTTCTATTTTTAATCTCTCATTTTCTTTGACTTTATGCCATTTTGACAAAAAAAAAAAACAGCCTTAAATAAATGAGAAAAATTGATATCACATAGAGTATGGTCTTTAGCCATAGTCAAATGAATTTAAAAATCATAACAAAAGACAATTTAAAATAAATATTCAAAATTTCAGTTATATTTACATTTGCTTTACATTAAGTTAAATGAGTTACATTTGATTAGTGAGGTACCTCAGAGCTGAATCATGATCAAAATATCTCAAATCAACACATAATGCTTGGTAGCACTTTTGCATGCCAATTATGATCTCACAAAGAAAAAATTAGGAAAACAATATCACTCATGATAACATCAAGAAGAATTACATACTTAGAAATTAATCTAACCCAGGAATCTCTAAACAAAAACTACAATACTTGAAAAAAGGATACCAAAGTAGACCTCAGAAAATGGAAAGATATTCCTGTTCCTGGATAAGCAGAACCAGTATTGTCAGAATGATCACTCTTCTAAAACTGGGATGAAGATTTAATGCAACCACAATCAAGATATACCAACACCAAGTCTGGGCATAGTGGTGCATAGCTGTAATCCCATTACTAGGGAGGCTGAAAACAGGAGGATCCCCATGAGACCCTACACAAACACACACACACACACACACACACACACATATACACACACACCAACACCCCAAAATCATTCTCCAGAGAACTAGCAAAAGCAATCCTAAATTTTATAAAGAACTAGAAGAGACCTAGAATAGATTGAATCTAGACCCATATGTCTTACCATACAATAAACTAAAGTAAAAATGGATCAAAGATTGAAATATTAAAGCATTGCTTTTATTCTGCTTGAAAATAACATGGGTAAAACTCTTGAAGGCATAGACATAGGCACAGATTTTTAAAACAAAATTACAATTGTGTCAGAAATAGCATTAAGAATAAACTAATAAGATC
>NDGM011156003.1:0-14215 GCA_002564305.1 Octomys mimax | reverse complement strand
CCCAGTTAAAAAAATAAAGAACTAAATTGATTCTAAATGGGTAGTTAGTGAATCTTTCTGTTTATGTTTCGGATTTCAGAGTTGTTTTCTTCCCATATATCTAATTTGGTTATGTATAAGTGCTTCCATCATGTAAGCAGTTCATGAAAGATGTAGGTGACTGATTGATTACTTGATTCCTTTTTTTTTTTTTTTTTTTAATGTGTTTGGTGCAGGGTCTCATTACATAGCTTGGACTCACAGTGATCCTTTTGTTTTCAGCCTCCCCGGCACTGGGGTTACAGGCATGCACCACAATGCCCAGACTTGGTTCGGGCTCAGCACCAGTGCGGCTGGGGATCGAGCCCTGGCCCCTTTGCTTGCTTAAGCAGGCACTTAGTCTGCTGAGCTATCTCACAAGCCACCCTTGATTACTTGATTCTTAGTTGTAGTATTCTTACTTAGCTGTAAATTTTTCACTAAAAGTAAAAAGTTCTGTGAAGTAGTTGGGTTTGTTACAGAAAGCAAACTACCCAATGAAACATTTAGACAGTTTCAGAATGCAGATACTGTTAACATCAGAAGCTTAACTTAATCAAGTTATTATATTCATTAGATACCTAAGCCAGGCAAAATGCTAATGCTTTATATGTATTTACTTCCTGATTTACTTCCCGTAATACTGTGATAGTTATTAACCCAGAAAATGGAGTACAGTATTCCATAGCTATGTCACAGTTGGATGGTCATGGACTCACTGTTTTGCGGGGTTTCAAAATTATTAATCTGGATTATCGTGGATTGTTCACGTTATCTTGCAGTACTGTGTAGTATACATATGTTAAAATTAGTAGATTTATGAGTTTAGAAAAGGATTTTTTTTTTTTTTTTTGCATGGGAACTGGGGATTGAACTCAGGCCCTTGTACTTGCCAGGCAAGCACTTATTCTAGAGCTATCTCCCCAGTCCCTAGAAAATGACTAAGAACATAAGTGTTTATAAAAGTGTGGGGAAAGTTTATGAGTGTGGAAAGGGTTTATAAAGTCTTAAAGTATATATAAATACTAAAAAAATAAAACTTCGCTTATTTTCACTTATCCAGGGGTGTCTGGAATGTACCCCCAGCGGTATGTGAGGGATCACTGTGCAGAGCTGTAGACCAGGAAAATGAGGTACACAGAGCTTAAGTAATTTACCCAAGATTGTAACTTAAGTGGTAGCATCACCTTTGGAATGTGGGAGCTGTTAAATAGGATGCCATGTAATGCTTTGGATCAATGCTAACTACATACAAAATGTTGATCCAAGTTTAGTTATTAATGCTAAAAGAGAACTTCAAGATTTTCATATATTTGATGAAACTCAGACCTTACATATGTAGCATAAATAAATGCCCATTGGTTAAGTGATAAGCATAATGGGGAGTAATGTAGTTATCTTAATATCTGTATTCTGCATAGTTGAGAAAGCAAGTACTGTGCTGTGGTGTGCTATGTCACCTTATGCTTCTGTTAAACACTTCCTTTTTCTCCTATAGCCAGTCTCTAATGTTTGATACTTGTTTAATGGTAAATACTTGTTTAAAGTATACTATAGAGCAAAGGATATTTGGCCATTATAAACACCCCTCACGGACAACTGACAAATGATTGCTGTGCTGAACATAAAGGAATCTGAGTCATCTCAACTGGGACAAAGAGTGTTTTAGTACTATTATAGTTATAAATGGAAAATAGTTATCTTTGTCACTAGTACACAGACTGCATATCCTCAAGATTTTCTCCCATGCTTTGTACTCTGTTCATTTTCTGTTTGTCTGGAACAAATTACCACAAATATAGTGGCTGAACACAATAAGGAAATTTATGGTGTTACACTTTAGAGGCCAGAATAAAGGGGTCCTACTGAGCTCCTATCAAGGTGTTAATATTACAGCAAGGAAAGAGGCACAGAAAGGGGAGACGAAGGAGATAATTAATTTAAAAATGCTGACTTTAAGATCATTCAGCTGTAGTATTACAGATGGCTAGTCTGCAATTTATCCAAGCCTGGAAACAGACTGAAGCAAGAGCCAGAGCAGTGTTAAGTTTCTTTGTTGTTGTTGTTGTTGTTAGTTTATGTAGCAGTGGTTCTTAAATTGATGGGGCAGTGTAATCCTTGATAATGTTGCAAGTGTGATTAAAGCTGTGTACAATTTCCCATGAAGAAAATACAGATATAACTAAAAAGTCACATTTGAACACAACTTTTGAGACAGTCTCTTCTAAGAGATGAACAGATAAGAATTACTGATTTAAAGAGAAAGGCTGCTGTGCAAAAGGTATTTAGGTTCTTGTAATTTATAGATTTGTTGGGATAATTTCTTACAAATTAATTGACTTGAGTGTTACCTAAATCAAGGTGAAGTATCCTCTTAAATAAATTATAAAATTACTACTGTTGCAAGGGAACAAAAATATGTTGAGTAATATTATGAAAATGAGACCAATATAAGAGTTATAATTGAGTATTATGCCATAGTGCTTGGTAGTTTCTTTTTCCAATTACAAACTTGAATGGAAGGCCATTATGCTTAGTTCATGAGGTGGTAATAGCAAGGAGAACAGAGATACAGAGATTTTTTAAATTTATAAACATCATAGACAATTTTTTAACCTTATGCTGACAGAATTGAACTTTAGTTAATAAAAGTATATGAGCTTATGAAGATACTATGTGCATTATACCAACACATATGAGCCTGGAGTTCTTCAATGTCTTCGGGTATGCTCTGGACTCGGGGTAGTTATGTTGATAAAAAGTGGAAGCAAAGAGAAAGTTGGGAGCTTTTGGTGGAACCAGGAAATAAGAAGAGTGAGAGTCATTACTAAAACTGTTCAAGTACTTGGTAACCTGAGAGGTGTCATCATGTATGGGGAGAGTCTGTGTGTTTTCTAAGGAGCCTGTCTTAGACATTTTAAGTATTTCAAACCTGATTTTTATGCTCTTATAATGGAAATACAAAACAAACAGACATTTAGAACATTATGCAGTCTGTCTTCCTGGGCCTTCTGCTTCTCCCGTGTTTAGTATATAACAGCCTTGATAATCACGAAGCAAGGCGGTTTTGCAAGGGAGAAAACTAACATGGATGGATCACTTTATGCGAAGGATGCAGCATGGAAAACTGTCAGGGCTTAAAAGTTACTTTGTTTTTTTTAACAATTATTCCCTTTATTTGATTATTATGAAATATTTTGCCTATGTGCCAATCTGAAAATGCAGCCATAATAGACATTTATCAATCAGATACATTGAAATGTAATTTTAGAGGTTAGGCTCATATATAGTATTTATGTTTAAAAATAAACTACATAGATCTTAAAAATGGAGGCAAAAATTTATTTGAGTTTTTTTTTTTTTTGTCTACATGGAAATACCAGTTGAAAATTGTAGAAAATGAAGCTTATGATTTAGAACACTAGCCTTGCAGTTACAACATTAGCAACAAGATCTTTTGGTTTTATTTTCAAAATATACCTAAATCTTTCTGTTCTACTGTTATTACCCTAATCTAGGCCAAAATTGCATCATCTCACCTGGACTTGTCCATCAGTAGTTTTAATGGTTTTGTGTTCTTAAATTTATGCTGAAATTGAATTTCCAACGCGATATAGTATTAAGGTGAGACTTTCGGAAGGTATTTATAGGCCGTAAGGATAGTGCCCTCAAGAGTGGATTGATACACGTAAAAGAGCAGGTGGATTCGTGCCCTTGGGCCCTGGGATGACCTGTGTTCCTCACTTTCCGAGATCTCAGTGTTCACAGCAGCATCCTAGAAACAGAGAACCAGACACTTAGCCGACAAGGAACATGTCTGTATACTGGGGCTGCTTGGGCTGTAGAACTGTAGGAAATAAATTTCTGTTTGTTATTACCCAGCCTGTGTTCTGATAAAGCAGCATTAAGTAGATTCAAATGACATGTAGATTCAGTTCCCAGTGGCTTTTACTGCTGATGGTAGAAATGAATCTAATCACTTTTGTCTTTTTACACATAATAGAGAGCCACCCAGTGGGACAGTCATACATGTACCCACCAGTGGTTCAAGCGTCCTGGCAGCAAGACACAAATTACCGCCCCATCGTGAATGTGGTAATTCTCTACAGTGTGTGAAAGGATGTATTTAAAATACTTCAATTAAGATTACACATTAGCAATTCAGGTACAGTTTAGATTTTAAATACATTTTTTGGCTATATAGCAAGGACTTGCTTTTTTATACCAGGCAACAAGCTTTGGGACCTTGCGCTTGCCAGGCAGGCACTTATGCTGCTTAACTATCTCCCCAGCCCTTAAGTACATTTAAGAAAAAAAAAAAAAAATGAAGCAGGGTTTTTTCTCAGGGCATTTTCATACACCTTAGATTAGAAGCCTGACAATGTGATTATTGTATAGTAATGCTCATATGACTTTAAGATGCATGTCCTTTTTATTTGTAGTAGAAATATTTGCTCCAGCTTACCCCACACGAACACAATTTAATGGGTATACCAATCCAGTCTACACACCCATACCTTTTCTGACTAATTCTCTTAAAGACTGGCAAAATTGGGACCAGATAAAAATCTATTAAGTCTCTGAATTACTTAATTATATGCTACAGAGCTTAGAGTTGTTGCTTGTAAACATTATATCCTATTAGAGCTTCTAAATAAGCAATTTTTTGACTCTGGTGATAAAGAATTATGGTTTATTATGTAAATTTTATTATTTCTCTTGTCTGGCTTTGCATTACAGAAAGACAATTTCAATATTAATTAAATGCTTTTTTCATAATAATTAATAGTTGCATAGTATATTATGTATCAGCATGGTTGACATTTAATAAAGAATTACTGTGTCAAGGTCATGCAGCTAATAAATTTCTGAGCTAAATTCCAACTTACAGAATTCTCTTCACAACAATTAGAAGTATACTGCTCTCTAGTTCAAAACAGTCTAGACTATATAAAGAACTTGTGAAAATTAGTCATAAAAAGATAGCCTGAGGAAAATGGCCCCAAAACTTAGAAGATAAGCAAATATCAGTACACACATGAAAAGATGCTGTGCGTCATGAATAGGGAGGGAAGTGAAAATGAAAACTACAGTGGGGAGCCACTATGTGTATGTAGCAGTGAATAAAATTAAGGATGAAAACTAAATAGCAGGGATTTAGAACACATGAAACCATCATACACTGTTGATGGAGAGTATAATGCCTCAACCTCTTTGGAAAACAGCTTAGGTCGATAAACATGCAGCTAGCCTATGACTTGTTCATTTCTAGGTAATTAAGAGAAATAAGAATGACTACAAAATTTGTACATAAGCTTTATTCATAATTTCTAACAACTAGAAGAACAGTCTGACTGCTCACCAATGTAAGACATTTGTTCATATAGATGCGTACTTGGCTAAAAATAAAAGAATGAGCTTAGGATACACAATATAGTATAATGAGCAAAAGAAGTCAAGCAAAAGGCTACAAGTTATAATTCTGTTTGATTTCACTTGTAGGAAA
The DNA here is from genome assembly GCA_002564305.1 of Octomys mimax. Classification (NCBI taxonomy): domain Eukaryota; kingdom Metazoa; phylum Chordata; class Mammalia; order Rodentia; family Octodontidae; genus Octomys; species Octomys mimax. The sequence goes on along the minus strand of NDGM011156003.1, from coordinate 8,691 downwards.
GGCCTTATATAGACAAATAGATTCCTGGATTAGAAGACAGATGATTAGTTGTCTACTTGATAGGAAAGAGGCATAAAGCAGTCTGCTGAAGTAAACGCTATGAGTGTTAGCAGTTGTGCTGGTCATACATTTGTTTATATCTTGTTAGGGTATCATAAGTCCATACTTAGTGTCGCTTGTAAACAACAGAAATGCATTTTTAGAGACTAGGCAGTCCAGTATCAAGGTGACTCCACATTTGCTGTTTAGTGAGGGCCCACTCTCTGCTATAAAATCATGTTCTAGCTCTGTTGTCACAGGGTAGAAAGAATGAGGCAGCTTCCTGGAGTCTCTTGTACCCCATTGGGCTTTGCTACAATGACTTAATCATTTACCAGGGACCCTCCCTCCTAATGCCATCATCTCTGGGGTAAGGATTTTGTATTAGTTACTTTCCTGTCATTGCAACACAGTGCCTGGTACCTACGACTTTATAGAGGGTGGATATTTTGACTCACAGTTGTGGTGAGGTCAGTCCATACTTAACTGTCCTTTAGGCAGAAACTGCATGGCAGAACTCGAAGATGGCGGAGATTGCTCCCTGCACGGTGTGAGGTCGCACCCTCCAGGTCATACCCCAGGCCCTTCCTGGTCTGACCTGCCCTGCTTCTAGGCCTGAGACTTTGGGCAAACCTGTTAGATCTAAACCGTAACAGATTTCGACATGCATACTTCAGAGGGACATAGACACTTGAGCTGCAGCAACAGATACATGCACTTGCAAGAATTTGTTAAAGTCTGTATATTTAAGATCACTGTATGTTATTGTATATAAAGAATATCTTAAATATAGTATATAAAGTTTTAGAAAGCAAGGAAGGGCTTTTGTACAAGTACAGTGACAATAGAAATCACAACAAGCTGCTTAGGACATGCAGAGATTCACTAAGAAGTACAGAATTGCTACATTGAACCTCATGATATTCCTAATAATGAATAATAATTCGTGAATTACATCTATTACATTTTCTAAGAGGCCAGTAAAGCATACTCTGCTTAGGAAGAATTTTATTTGTAATTACTAAAAACTTCACAGTAAAAGACTCAGATGTCAGCTGTGCAGAATATTTAGTGTGTTAAACATAAACATACTCATCAGATGTTCTGTAAAGAGCCATCGTTAGTATTAGGAGGTGATTCGGAAGTAGAACTGGAATGCAGTCTCTTAAGAATAGACTGTACCAAAAAGAAGGTAGGAAAGGCTTCAGTAGATTGATTTGCTTGCTAAATAATTTAAATTGAACATTTACCTATGATTTTTGTAAATAATTTAGATTCCCTGTTGGTAAAAGAAATAAATGTAGCATCTAGGCCTAAGCTTACTTCAACATTTTATTTATAATGTATCCCAGGAATATTAAAAATTTAAGAAACCCCACAACTAAATGTGCTGAAGTATAGTAATAATTTGTCCCCGTTGTAATATTGGAGTGAATGGACATGTGTAGACTAATTTGATGTTAGCCTATATGGTTGGATAGTTTTTACCTAGAATCCTACACAATCTGTTCTATGCAGTCAGATGTGCTTTAACTACTGAAGTGATAAATTCAAGTAAGTTCTTTGGTTAGTCTTTAAAGGATAACCTTTGAAATTAATTTGTGGCTTTTGACCTTTTTCGACTACATTGCTTTCTGTGGACTGTCATAAAAGTAGTAAACACTTTAGTCACTACAGACTACTAATGTGGTTATTGGTTGCTCAAATGGGACGGATGGCTTGGCTGGTTTTTGTTTATGGAAAAGCTAATTCCTGATCTTTGCATCTATTTTAGTAATAGTTATGCACGAGTGCGAGCTGTGGTGATGACCCGAGATGACTCAAGCGGTGGATGGCTACCCCTTGGTGGGAGCGGTCTGAGCAGCGTCACTGTCTTCAAAGTCCCTCAGCAGGAGGAGAATGGCTGTGCTGACTTCTTTATCCGTGGAGAGCGGCTCAGGGACAAAATGGTAAGGAGTGATGTATCTGTTGTTATAATTTTAGGGTGTTTTCTATAAGATGAATTATCTGTTTAAAATTATAATTCTTATGTGTGAGAGTTATTTTTGCCCATGACTCCATGATTATGTTTCTAGAGTTCTTTTTGTGTCAAAGTCAGTAAAATGTGATAGTTTTTAAACTGGATCTGACAGCATATGCTCACCAGGCAGGAGTGCTCCATATCTAGTTCAGCTTAATGCCAGAGCATCGGTGAATAGTTTCTCCCATGTTATCACATCACTTATTCCCACCATTCCACAGGCCAGAGCTTCACAGACTGTAGTCCACTGGCCAAATTCAGCCCTACCACAGGGTTTTCTTTAAATATGGACTGTGAACTAACAAGAATCTTTATATATGTTTAAATGGTAGATTAAAAAATTTTGTGATATGTAGAAATATGTGCCCTTCAAATTTTAGTGTCCATAAGTAAAGGGTGTTTTAGGTGGTGTTGGTTTTTGTTTTGTTTTATTTTTGGTTTTTATCAGTATATTTGATATAGGGTCTCACTACGCAGCTCAGACTCGTAGTGATCCTCCACGTTTCACTCTCCCCAGTGCTGGGATTACAGGCATGTATCACCACGCCAGTCTCTGTTGCTGGCTCAGCATGCCTTGGGGTAGGGCTGGTGCAGCTAATGGTGCTCATGATCGAACTCCTATCCCTGTGCTTGCCTAAGTAGGCACTTAGTCCACTGAGCTATCTCTCTGGCCCTTAGGTTTTAAAAATGAAAGCATTTCTTTATGTTTGTCTTAGACTACTTTCACACTACAATGACAGAATTGAGTATTTCCAGCAGAAGCTATATTTACCTGGCTGGCCTTTTGTAGACTGCTGCCCCACTATCCAGAAACTCTTGATCTTGGGTTCTTTCTCCTTAGGCTCAAGGTTCCTTGAGACCCAGCCCGGCCCGCCCTGCCTTGCCCCACCCTCTCTGCTGCTCTACCCTACCCTGCTGTACCTTGCCAACCCTACCCATTTCCTTTTCTTTCTGTCCTCTCTGTCTCTGCCTCTGCCTCTGTCTCTGTCTCTGTCTCTCTCTGTCTCTGTCTCTATCTCTGTCTCTGTCTCAGCTGCCTCCCCACCCATTTACTTTTTATATTTTGAAACAATTTCGCAGTTATCCAGGTTGGCGTCACACTTTTTATCCTCCTGCTTTAGCCTTCCACGTAACTTCAGTTTCAGGTTGGGACTACTATGCCTAGTCTAATTTTTGACAATACTATCTTCTATCTAGATAAATATTTTTTTACATACACATGTTTTTAAATGTCCATCTAGCATTTGATGTTAGTTATTTGCTGTCTTTAAATTAAAGTGCCAGAATTTGTAAGACCTTTGTAAATAACTAGAATCCCCATTAAATATGTATTTATGTGTGGTTATTATGAGTCAATTTAGCACATTTTAAGATGTAAATAATTCTTTCATACGTGAACAGGTTGAATATAGCCTTTTGAGGTTTAGTTTCAATATTTTTTTACTATTGAATCATTTCAGTAACTGAAAGTTGCTTAAATCTGTGTCCCAGTTTATTCCTCAGTTCATGGCAGAGTAGTGACATCTTAAAAGATGTCTAGCTTAAGTGTTTGGAAGTTTATGATTTACTTTAATATTACACACTGTACAATGTATCTCAACCAGAATGTGCTTTTCACATTGTAAGAAACCCTCGTTGAAGTCAGAAATAAATATAATAAATAAAGACTGGCAAGATACTTCAGCAGACGAAGCACCTGCTTAGGCAAGTGCAGGGCCCCCTTATAGCGAGGGCCCTGCCCCCAGACATGCCAAGCCGGAGACAGTCTGGCATGGTGGCACATGCTGTAATCCCAGCGCTGGGGAAGCTGAAAACAGGAGGATCACTACAAGTCCAAGCTGCGTAGAGAGACCCTGTACCAAATACATAAATTTAAAATATATATAATAAGTATATGTTATGTGTACATATATGTATTATATATATAATTGCACTTTAAAGAGTTGAAATATTTAAAAGTGATTCTGACCTTAAAGTGAAGTTTGGCATTTGCAAAGGTTTTTACAAGATCACAGACATCTCAGAAAAGTTAATATAGTCACCTGTCGTAAGTATAATGCTTGTTACCTAAGCCAATGATAATTGCGAATGCTGTTAGAAAAGAAACTGTAGATTTCAGGAACAGAGAAACAAGAAGGGTTTAAGGGAAAATATGTCATAAAAATAAAACCGGGAATAAAAGAAGTCCAGCAGTGGAGTAAGTTGGGAGAAGAGCACTTGTTAGAAAAAGTATAACAACAGGGGAAAGATACCTAGATGTGAAATAAAGCAATAAATTAGTAAAATAAAATATTGGGTATATTAATAGAGATGGACTGTTCAGAACCAAATCTTTATAACTCAGAGGTAGGTCCGGTTGATGGATCTGTGTGTTCACAGTATAGCTTTTACATAAAGCTAATGAATTAACCTGGGATCCAGAAAGAACACAGATTTATTGCCTATGACAAGGCTTAAAGGAAAAAAAAGAAGAGCAGTTATTCTGCCTATTCTTAGAGTATGGAATCATTATAGATTAATTTTTTTTAATGTTCTTCTGCTCAAAGTACTGACCAAAAATTACAGTACCTGTTTTACTTAACACTTTCTTCCTGAAAATACTTGTTTTTTTGAGAGGGGGCGGGGGATCAAACTTAGGAAACCTTGCCAGGCAGGTGCTATGCCACTGAGCTATATCCCTGGCAAGAAAACTTATTGATCAGATAGAAGAATAAACATTTCAGTATAGCTATAAAGGAAAAATTGCTTTCAGTTGGAGGGTTGCCATATTTCTTATAGAGATTAACTATAGTAAAGTTTTCTGTAACAAGGCAGTCCCATAACTTACATGAGCAAAGGTACAGGCAGTGACTCATAGCTATAAATTGAAAATAGCAAAGTGTTACAGAGTCCCAGGACAAATGAGACAGTGACATTGAAATAAGCAGACAGTCTGCTCTGGTGGATAGTATACTTTAGTAAGACTCCTTCTGTAGAGTTCAGCCCTGACATTGAAGTCTAGGTACATGCATTCAAGGATCATTAGTATCTATTTCCATAGGTATTTTCATTGTTGAATTTTATTCTCCTTCATTTTTCTGGTTTCTAATTTCTAGATTTTTTTTTTTTTTTTGGTGGGGGATCATACTATTCCATGACCTCAAATTAATGATAGCATTCTTTTTTAAAGCTTTCTAAATGAGTAAACTGTAAATTTCAATAGCTTTTCTGTATAACAATTATGTTAAAAACAACTGCTAAAAACTGTTTTGTGGCCATTTATTTGAGCCCACATCTCAATCTCTGCTTTAGATGAATTACAGAATGGAAACTCCTGCCCCTCATACCTGTTAAATAAACTTCTGTCCTTTAAGAAAGGATAATAAGGCCCAGGGAGGTAGCTCAGTGACGTAAGTGCCTGCGTGGTGAGCACAAGGTCCTGAGTTCAATCCCTGATACTGCAAGAAAGGAAAGAGGGGAAAGGAGGGGAGGGAAAAGGAGAGGCCAGGGAGGTAACTCAGCAGGGTCCTGAGTCCAATCCCAGGAACCACAAAAAAAAAAAAAGTAAGAAAAGGTATATATAGCCACTTGTTGATCAGTAAAGACATTCTATATGACTTTTAAAAGATGTTTTTAAGTCAGAATACTCCTCACCATGGTAAGACAGGAAGATGACTTTTCTCAATGATGAGGAAAGTAATGTTTTGGTAAATTTTCCTGCCTTTGATTACCAATAACTTGTACTAAAATTTAGTCTCTTTAGACTTCTCAAAGGATTATCCAGTCAGTTCTACAAATTCAAGCAACTAGACTGAGAATATTTTGGCAAACATTGTACCCATACTGAACATGGACACATTTTTCTTCTGTCATCATTCTCTAAGCAGTATAGTCTTAACAACTATTTATAGATCATTTAAATGTATTATGTATTACTAAAGAGCAGGCTTCCTGGACTTTTTAAGTATACCTTTTAAGTTTTATATAACTGGATTGAAATTTGTGCGTTCATTTGTTCTTTAAGTCTTAAGTGATCAGTAACAATTATTTTCTAGGGTGAATATTTAATTATTTTCTATACAGTGAGCCGCAAGCTTACAAACGAGTTCCTTGGTGGGATTCCTTGTAAGACCAGTGAAGTAAGTCTTACACACCTCGGACAGGAACACAGAATAAAAAGTGTAAAAAATCCACTTGGCCAAGTCTCCTTGGATCTGTGAAAGTTTGCGACTCAAGCGTTCTTAGGGTGGAACTTGCTCTCCTTTATGATCCATACAAAAGCAGAGCTTACTTTCTTTTGGTTCTCTTAAGTTAGAGCTTCCTGTTTGACCTTTCACTGGATAAAAGTAGGGAGAACCTACAGACTTTTTTTTTTTTCTTTCCTGTGGATGCCTGAAGAGAGAAGGGTTGGAAAACACTGCATAATTGGCTTTTATGCTTTATTGATGATTGAGAAAGAATTTTAAAGAAACACCAGGCTTGGCTGTTACAACCTAAGACAGTAGAAAGTACTTGCTTCTTCACAGATGCATGATGACAGACTGGTCTTCATCAAGGAAAAACTCTCAGAACTTCTTTCTTGAGATATATCGATACATATAGATATATGGCTTTGATTTCTTTAATTCTTTAGTACAAGTTAGTTATCTGGAATCACGTACTTTGTAAAACACCAGCTAAAATTTAACATTTCATTTGTTGAGGTAATCTTCACAGAGCTCATATTCCTTATGATAGAAACTTTTTGTTTTGCATTTAGTTTTCACTAGCTGTCATGGTTCTTTGTAAGCACAGCACTTTGATCTTATCAATATTTTATCAAAAAGCTTAACAAGTGTTAATAATAACAGGGTCTAAAAATAGGTATTTTTATGAAAGTAGCCAGAACACTAAATTTACTAATATAAAGTGATGCTTTTTAAAGCATTTTATATGACATGGGATGATGAAAGATGGAGTGCACTAAGTAGAAGGATGCCATGGGATTCTTAGAACATTTGTACTACTTAGGATGCTGTGTGAGAACAAGAATAAACCAGGTTCTAAAATAGGTACCAATTTAGAGTGACAAATCAATTTTGAAACAAAAAAGAAAATCAGAAACATTTTTAGGATTATTTATAAAATTAAAGTACTTTCACAATAATGGATCTGTTACTTAAAACGAATACTTTTTTCTTTTAATTTTTATTTTTGTATGTATTTGTTGTTACAGGGCCTCACTATGTAAATTGAACTCATAGTGAACCTCCTGTTTTCAGCCTCCCCCATGGTTGGGATTACAGGCATGTGCCACTAGCCACTACAGTCAGACTGTGGCGGGCTCAGCCCGCCCTCGGGGGGGGCTGGCATGCCTGAGATCGAACTGCGGTCCCCGAGCTTGCCTAAGCAGGTGTTTTAGTCTGCTGAGCTATCTCAGGGGCCCCAAAATGAATACATTTAAAAATGGAGTTGTCTTACAAGTTATTGTAGTCTAAAATGAAATTAATATATGCATTTTCTAGGAAGAAAATCAAGTAGATACTAGCTCTATTAAAAATTAGACTGTATCACCTACCATGTAAAAGTCTTAAAATAGCAGGGAAACCCTCTTTCTGCGTGTGTTGAACATTAGAGTAAGTACAGCACAAGAATTTTCTGCTAAGCTTTCCACTGTGCCTCTGTGAATCACTCCATTGTTGAACTACGGTTCTGCAGAAGTGTTCTACTGAAAATGAATCGCCTGCACTAGCTTTTTCCTTAAGAGTCAGCCTTTCTAGCAGTTTTGTTTCCTGAAAGAGACTGGTTCTATTCACTAGAGTACCACAGTTAGGAAAAGGGTGGGAGTGAAGTAGAAATGGTACAGCATTTTTATTGTTCCTGACCTCTATAGGCTATGGCTTATCACCTATTTTGTTTTGATTTTTAAGAGAAAATAAAAGAACAGTTTCAAAGAAGGTTAGTACGGAAGTTACAATAATTAATTCACTGAATATTGTCTTTATAATACTTATTTAGAATGTAAGATACAGGTCTGATAGCTTAGTCAAATAATATTAGCACAGGGCCGGGGAGATGGCTCAGTAGAATAAGTGCTTCCCTGGCAAGCACAAAGGCCTGAGTTCAATCTCTGGTTCTGCCAAAAATAATAATAATAATAATAAATAATAATAATAATAATAGCACAAACCTTTCTTTTCAGTAAACTAAGAGAAACTAGCTATAAAACCATTTTAACTATCTTGTATATAAATACATTTTTTCTTTTTCCCTTTCTTCCTTTCCCCTTCCCCCATCACACTTTGTCTTTTCTTTGAACAGTTTCTTCCCAGTTTACCATATCTGTTATACATTTTGGATCTTTATTTGTTCATTCGGTTTTTCACCCTAGTGAGACAATATAGTGTGTACACATGTGGGTCTGATTTATTTCACTTACGAGTGTGGTCTTGAGTTACATCTATTTACCTATAAAAGTCTCCAGTCTATCTTTTTTTGTGGCTGAGTAGTACTGCATTGTATAAAATATCACATCTTTTTAATCCATTCCTTGGTTAGTGGGCATTTGAGTTGTTTGCAAGATCTCACTATTACAAATTGTGCTATTTGAAATGTGGTATGATTTTTTTTTTTCTTTTTTTTTTTAATTCTGGGAAAATAAGTAGGGGAAGAGC
>NDGM011155999.1:0-26142 GCA_002564305.1 Octomys mimax | reverse complement strand
CTAATTTTTGGTCTGCAAACTTAGGTTGTAAACCCTCCAGAAGATAAGCTTATTATTACCCTACAACATATGCAGTTGGGTTTAACTTCACTATCTAGACAAACATTTTTTAGATAGGATGCAAGATCAAACTGATCAATCAGACTTCACCAAAATTAAGAACTTCTGATCTTCACAAGACACTTTAATAAAAATGAAGACAAGCTACAGTGCAGATGAAATCACATATATGATAAATGACTTGGCATCTATTGACAAAGACTTAACAAAGATTCTCAAAATTTGATAATGAGCAAAAAGCTAACGATTCACTTTTTTAGATAATCCAAAGAATTGAATAGGCATTTTGCATAGCAATAAGCAAACCAAAAAGTGTTCAGCATCATAGCCACTGGGGAAATAAAAATTAAAACCACAATGAGATACTGCTGTACCCATACTCAAATGGCAAACATTATTTTCCAATTAATATTAGCAAATGCTGGAGAGTTTGCAAAGCAACTGAATCTTATGAATTGCTGGTGAGAATGAGAAATGGTACAACTCCTTTGGAAACCAGTTTGGTAGTTTCTTATAAAGTGAAACATATCTATACTATACAGTGCAGCAAATCCAACCCTGGGTAATTGCCCCTCTAAAAAAAAAATCTATACTAATATTTAGAGATTGACTGGTATGGTTTAGACTTAAATTTTCTACAAAAATCATGAGTGCAGAGGCCGGCTCTTAGAGGGTAACTGAGTCATAGGGGTGCTATATTCAAGAGTGGTTAACAGCTGAACCTGTGATTAGGAGGTGGAGCCTAGCTGGAAGAGGCAGGTCACTGTGGCTGCAACCTTGAAGGGTGCACTCTTGCCCCCCAGCTTTATCTTTCTCTCTCTGCTTCATTTTTGCCATAGAATGTTCTTCTGTGACATTCCTACCTTGGAGCCACCTGGCCATGAACTATCCTCTAAAACCCTGAGCCATATAAACCTTTCCTTCTTCAAATCACTGGTGTCAGATACTTTGTTCTAATGACGGGAAAGTGACTTGCACCGCAGCTTTATTTATACTTGGGAAAACTGGGAAGAATCAAATATCCCTCCACTAGAGAGTGGACATACAACTGTGAAATATCCCTACAAAGGAATCTTCCTCAGTATCCAAAAAGAATGAGCTACTAACACACAATAATATGGATGAAACTCAAATATTCTGCAATAAGTGAAAAAAGAAAACAGCATCAAAGACTATATACTGTACTAAATAATGGGATTTTATGCAACGATCTAGCCATATAATTTAAATTCTATAAATACATATTTTATGTATAAATTCTATTTATACAGTTTTATTCCATTTAGAGGATTTATGTGAGTCTATATATATGGCCTTCTGGAAAGGCAAAAGTGTAGAGACAGGAAACAAATCAATGATTACCAGTGGGTGGGAAGAGGGGGCAAATCTGCCACAGAAGACTTATTTGGGGTGATAGAATTGTTCTATATCTTCAGTTGAGGTTAAACCCTGTATGCGCTTGTCAAAATATGCAGAATTCAGATGAATTTTACCATGTATACATTATTTCTTAATGAAAATATAGCTTTGTTTATTTATTTATTTATTTATTGTATTTTAGGGAAGGGTCTACAGGATGTTCAGGGTCTCACTACACAGATTCGACTCACAGTGATCCGCCTGCTTACAGCCTCCCAAGAATTGGGATTACAGGCACGCGCCACTACACCCAGGCTCATTTACCAGCTCAGCATGCCCCAGGGCCAGGGCCAGCACTGTTTTCTTTTGTTTTTGTTTTGTTTTGTTTTTTGCAGAACCAGGGATTGAACTCAGGCCCTTGTGCTTGTCAGGCAAGCACTTATTCTACTGAGCTATCTCCCTGGCCCTTGTTTTGTTTTAAAGAAAGCACCTACTCTAGCTGTTCCTTAGGAACAGACCAGGGGAAAGGGTGAAAGCAGGGAGGCTACTGCAGTGCCCAGGTGGAAAGTGGCCTCAATCCTACCAACACATAAGTCATGGGTGACGACTCTGATGGAGGTACTTCCAGTGAAGGGGCAAAGGGAGAGCCAGGCTGAAAGGGCAAGGCGTAGGAGGCAAGGGTGTGCCAGCTGTGACAGTTTCCTACTTGTATTATTCAGTGCTGCTATAGAAGAATACCTTACATGGGTAACTTTAAAATAGCAGAAATTTATTATCTCATACTCCAGGAGGCTAGAAAGTCCAAGATCAAGGGGCTGGCATCAGTCATTTTCTGCCTTCTCATTTTTGTTTTATGAAACTGGATGTGCTGACATTTGGTGCATATATTTACAATTATCTCTGGGTCTGGCATTCAGTGAAGGCCTTCCTGCTAAGTCCTTATGAGACTGAAAAGAAAAAGAGAATCCCATTCCCAGAAATGCTTTTTATGCAATACGGGCCCATCCATGTGGGAGGAGCCGTCAGGCTCTAACCCCCCTCCCATCATGCTCTGCCTCCCAACAGTGTTGCACCAGAGATAAAGTTTCTAACATCTGAACTTAGAGGGTTCACAACACACACCCAAACCACAGCACCACTTCAAGCAACCTGCATGGACCTGCCCAAATGGATGCCCCCTGACTCTGAGATGGGTCTGAGCTTGAGGTGACCAATTGTAGTGGTTAGTTGTGGTGTTAACTTGACTAAGAAGCACCCATCTCATTGGCTTAGCATGGTTCTGGGTGTGACTGGATGACTGGCTCGAGTGAAGAGGAAAGACCCCCTGGATGTTATGGCTTGTGTCTAGATGTCTCCCTAAAGCATTGTGTGCTCATATAGGGGCTTTTGGGAGCAGCTGATCATAGGTGTGTGACATTCAATTACACTATTGACTGATTTAGCATAGTTCTGGAGGTAGGTGATGGAATTCATGAAGGGGGAAACCTCGGCATGGGTGTGGTGAGCAGCAACCAATAGGCTTGCAGTTTGGATGGCATAAAGGGGGAAATTGAAGTCTGCCCTTTTGCATCTTCAGGGGAGCTCCAGCCTTTGTCATCTCCTTGTTTTTTTCCTCTGACGAACCCTAACTGATACATCAACCATCTCAGCTTGCCTGGGACTTCCCTGTTTTTAACTCTGAAAGTCCTGCCACCAGGGAAGCCCTCAGTCTTAGGCACACCAGGGCAATGATTAGTATCTCACTGCCCAGCTAGCCAATCACTCTCAGTTCTACCTCCCCTACAAAGTAGTATCCAACTCTGACAAGGCTCTGAGCTCCTTTCTGAAACTGCTCACAGATGCAGGGACACAGGAATGCTGATGAGAGTAGGGCACGCTGCTGCTTTTTATGTCACCTTATGGCTGCAATATAATTCTTGATATCAGAAATAAAAGGTGGCATTGCCACACCACTGCCTCAACGTGGAGAGCAGACACATCGCTCTCATCACATCTCTGAAATGACTGTCTTAAAACACATTCAGCGGCTTTTGTTTTGGTCCTATACTGACTGTCTTCACAGCTTTCAGGCACTTTCTCCTTTTGAAGATCTCTCCTCAGCTTCCACAGTGCTCTTGTCTCCCAAGCCCTCTCCACCCTTTCTCTGTTTGTCAGCCTCTTCCCTAGACTGAAGAAGCCCATACCTGCCTAGTGGGTGTTGGTGAAGCTGTCTGTCCAGGATAGCATTTGAGTGTCTGGACTTGATACCAAGACTTGAACCCTAGTTTTCCCACTTTCTCACAGCAACCTTGGACACATTGCTCCTCTGGCCTTCAGGTTTCCTGTTTGTAAAATGGGTATAATTAATTCTACCTCACTGTATTTGTCATGACAATGAAATTATATATTGAGGGGGAAATTTCAGAGTGGTATTTGTAGCAGATTACAACACATAAGGCACAGCTCTTGGCAGTATAAAATGTTTCTGACAATGATGATCAACAATAGAGATGTGGCTAATAAGTTGGGCTACACACACCATGATTGATTTATAGAACACTGTATAATACAACCATTAAAAATAATGTTCTGAAGAATATTTAATGGCACAGAAAAATGATCACAATATAATTTTAAGGGAAAAAATTATGCTATAAAAGTCAAAACTATTCTAAAAAGAGTGTGTGTGCGTGTGTGTGTGTGTGGTGTACATATATTTAGGGGGAAAAAAGAACTGAGAAGAAATGTAGCAAAATGTTGGCCGACTATCCTTTCCTTTTTACTTTCTTATATTCCACATTTCAAATTTTCTCTAATGAACATGTATTATTCTCATAACAATAGCTATTATGCTCAAAATTGAGTCATCAATTTATTCATTCAATGAAGAGTTTTCTAGCACATATTGTAAACCAAGCAGTGCTTTAGACTCTGGGGATACAGTGTTGAAAAAGTTAACAGGATGGGTTTTCTCAAGATGCCCTGTAGACTTGCATTTAATTTTTTGTAATTGTTTTCTGTGCTACTTTTGTCTCCACCTGTAAATTATTTAGACTCTGGAGAAGAGAGATTTTGGTCCCCCTCTCTATGCCCCCACCAAAACTGGGCATAGGGACACATACATGTAATCCCAACACTGCAGAGGCTGAGACAGGAGGATCACTACAAGTCTGAGTCCGAGCTGAGCTACATAGCAAGACCCTGTACCAAATAAATAATAAATAAATAACCTGAGGATTGAAGTGAGCAATTTCCTAAAACCAGCCATTACAGGAGGAACAGATAAGATGCCTTCCTGTTTGGGGCTCGTATCTGTTCCCTTCCTCCATTGTCCTGGGAGAAGGGTACCACCTGTAATGGGTCTTCTCAGAAGCACAGTAGCTATGTGGCTGGGGTGGTCTTTTGTAAAGGAAGCTTCTCATTCTTTAAGCTCCACAGAACACACAGCAAACTGTCCTTTTTTACTTTGAGCAAATCCAGACCAAGGTGGGAGTCCACTATTTGTATACCCTGGATCCCTCGGACAAAAGACAAAGCTTACATTTGGGTGCAGTGGCACCCATCTATAATCTCAACACTCTGGAGGCTGCAGCAGGAGGATCACCATGAGCTGGAGGGCATCCTGGGAGACAGAGTGAATTCAAGGCTATCCTGAGCTACATAATGAGACTGTGTCTCAAAAAAAAAAAAAAAGAAAAAAAAAAAAGAACAAAGTCTACAAATTGTTCTTACAATAATGTATTTCAGCTCATAAGCTAAGCATAAAAAATTATGGAGAAAACTAAGTATACTGAGGTCAATTATCAAAATAGTATGCTTGAAGTGTATGTACTTATAGGGTTAGGAATGTAGCTCAGTGGCAGAGCCCTTGCATGCCCACGGCCCTGAGTTTGATCATCAGCACTACCAAACAAATAAAAAAAAAATGAATAAAGTATGTGTATTATGTAAGAATTTTAAAAAAGAATCAATTTGATTCTTTGAATCACATTTTTAAAAATAAGAATTCCATCTGAAATGGAGGTAAATTAAAGCTAAATATTATTTTTTTTTAAAGACAAGTAGGCTGGTTTCACTCAGCTTGAACAAGAACACGGACTGGAGGGACGACTATGACACAGCAGCTCTGTCAGCTTGTACAGCCAGCTGCGGGGGGTGTGTGTGCCCAGTGCTAACAGTCCAGTTCTCGGAGACATATGGTGAAAGTGGAATTATGCCTTCCACACTCTTTACAAAGGAGAGGGTTTCTCCTAGGAGCAGCCAACTTCTCCAAGGCTTTTTCATGGAAAGATCAATGAATTCATCTTTAATTAGGTCAAAATTTGAGACAGCTTATATTAGCAAGAAGAAACTGTGACACTCTGGGTCAGTTTTGATATCATCAAAGTACGGTATATATAAATTTTTTAAAGAGTTTGAAAGTATTTGTATGTGCTTGTAGACTCTGTTCGATACGCTGACAGAACCTTGCATCTCTCTTCATTGAGGCAGCGCATTTCCAACAGGCGCATGTCTGCGAAGAGGTCTGTTCCTCTCTCTGTTCATCCCCCAGCTCAGCCAAGAAGTCTAGCAGTGTCCTCAGGAGCGTCCAGAACTGTGGCATCATAGCCTAGAGCAGGAGCCATGATTTCATCCAGATGCTTAGGAGCAGGAGAGGGTAAGCCAACCCACAGACACATGTCTGCAAAGATTTTGAAGAGGAAGTGTTCTCTTTCATTTAGAATATTTTCTCTGAAAATTCACTGAGTTCCTCTGAATTTTACAAAGCGAGGCACTTCCTTTGCTGATACTATTCCTTAACAAAGCCTTTAAAACTACTATTATTCAGAGGGCAATTTTTGATAGATGACTTTTTTTTTAACAAAACCTCTCAGGATTTTTGGGAGATCCAGACTATGTGTTGAGTGGAACAAGTGAAAACAATACAAGGTGCTTATTACCTCAAAGATTCAGTAGCAAAAATCAGATCCACAAGCAAGCATCCCAGGAGCTCCATCTGTGCATGGGTGTGAAGCTTATCTATCCTATCAGGTATATTTGATGCACACACACACACACACACACACACACAGCATTTCCAAAGCATCAGCCATCTTTGTCTTGCAGCCACTCACGAAGGAGAATTCTTCTTGGTTGCTGTCAACAGGAATACATGGGGAATAAAACAAACAAGTGAATAGTGGAGCAGTGGCTGTAGCTTCCTGCCGTGATTTGCTGAGGGAAATGACAGAGCTGCCAGCTCATTCGCAGTGTGTACAAGGCAGCTTTCCGTCACTGTAACAGATACCTAAAATCAGCGGTATATATGGAAGAGCATTTTATTTTGGCTCATAGCTTTGGATGCTTCCATCTACAATTGACTAGGTTCATTTCCTCTGATAGTATGGCAAGACGGGATGTTAATGTGGGCTCATGAGGCAGAGGAAGCTGCTGGCCTCATAGCACCCAGAAAGTGAAAGATAGAAGCAGGTCCTAACATCCGCTTCAGGGGCACACTCAGTGACCCAACTACATCCCACCTGCCAAAGGCTCTGTTACCTCCCAACGGTAGCCCAGGCAACCAAGCCTATAATGTGTAGGCCTCTAGGGAATATTTATCCAAATAATAGTGATATAGGGGAATGAACCTCCCAACCGAAAGGTACCTGGGATGAGTTTGTGTTCTCTAAAACTGAAGAATGAATGTTAGGAACAAACAGAGGTTAAGAGCAGAATATTTACTGGGGGAAAGAAAGCTTCTGCCCAAGAGAGGGACAGAAGGGGGACCCAAGAGGGTTACCAGGAAGCTGTCTCTTACACGGATTTTTATATAGTAAAACCACATGGTGAGGTAGGTCTAAGGTGGAGAACATGGGAACTCACTTAGGTGGGCATGAGGTGGGACAGAATTATGGCCAACCAATAAGGTTACAAGTACCATTGCTCAGATAAAATTGAGTAAATCCAAGACCAAATGGGGAAGCAAGTCATGTAGTAAGTGGGCATGAATATAAAACAGCTTATCAGATAGTCTGTAGCAGTTGAATTAGTGAATCCTCCAGGTTTCTTCAAGGTGATGATCAATTCTGGATGCTTATCTTTAGGAGGGTAAGCATTTGTTCGATCTTTGGTCTTTAGGTCTGGCCCACAGCTGGAGCATCCATCTCTCTTATAGTTGCAAAGTATCTTGTCTTCCATGCCATCTCCTTGAGGGCCTAGCCCTGTCTGACTGCCTATACTATTTCTGTCTAATTCAGCTGCCTACTACAAAAGCAAACCATGCCAAGACATGCCAGCTGTTCATGAAAGGGCCTCATTTAATTAGGGAACCACTTCTAGTTTCTACTCTTATTTCAGCTCACAAATTCCTCCATGTTCCCAGTACATGGTGTTGTTAGGTAAAGTTTTTTCAGGAGTATGAGGCTTCTTTTGTCTAGCAGCTATAAGAAGCTTCAAGAATGCTTCTAGGAAAGATGTTCAGGAAATTGCAAGTCCACATATTGGAAACGTTTCCACATTGAATTTCCTTCCTGCACAAATGCATAGAACTCATTTTATTTGGGTACTTTGGCAAATGGTCATAAGAGAAGTATTCTTTCAGTCTCCATCCCTCCAAATTCCATCCACAAGGACTTTTCCCAAAAAGAATAGAGTCCTTGTAAATTTTTGTTCCATCATTTAATAAAAATGGAGATAGATACACAGTTTTCATTGGATCGTCCTAATTTTTTTTGCCAGTGCAAGATAAATTGGGCCTATAAAAATAAAGATATGACAAAATATTTTATTTCACTGACAGTCTTTAAATCTTCAATATTTGGGGGGTTCATGGGACTGGCTAGCAGAAGTGGCCCTCACCAGCTGCTTGGAAGATACTCAGCAGAATCCACAGGTACTTGGAACAGAAAGGAAACCAAAACCCCAACTGTGGGAAGGAAACTTGAAAGAGAAGTCTACCAAAGGAAGTCCAGAATCAGAGGTATTTAGAAAAAAGAAACAGGGCTGCCTCCCAACCACAACACTGGTAAGGGCCCAGGTCCATCAAACACACTACTGTTGGAAAAGATCGCACTCCATGAAGGAAGGAAGAAACCTAGCATAGCAGCAGTGCAGTGCCTGTGACCAGAGTGACGAGGGCGTGGAGAAAGGACACCTGGCCAATGCCTGTGGTAACTCTCCTCCCACTTTCCCAAACCTCACCGTGTTCTGTGTTCATGTGGTATCAGCCTTCCAGCCACTGCCTGCCTTCCAAATACCACTGAGAGCTCAGCTCCCACAACCCAGCAATAGTGGCTAAGCTCAGAGCCATGGAAGCTCCCATCCACTGGCTAACACTACTGAACTCCAAACAGAAAGACCCTCCTTCATGGATCCCTAAATCCCACTGAATCCAGGGACTGGATAGAGACTACTTGAAAGACCAGGATAGAGAATCTGGCCTAGGCAGAAAGCCAGAAAAGAGTGGCAGTGCCAGAAAGTACTGATAGCACACTCAGCTGGAGAGGCACAGTTACAAGAATTGTCATGAAGCCAAGGTGACATAGAGGTCACAGAAGTTTCTCAAGAGAGCAGCAGAAGATCAGAACTTGGCCAATCCTGCTGTGTACTCTCTATCCAATACAGCTGAAGGTGTCTCATAATAAGACAGAGAAAAAACTCCTGGTCTTATTACCCTGAATTGGTTGATTAGTTTCATGACCATTAAAATATACCCAAAGCTAAAATCACTTCCAAAGAGAAACATACTCTAGAGAAATCTCCACAATAGCAAGCTTTTCTACCTGAACTGATCTTGAACCCTAAGCACAAAACAAAGAAACATGAAAAAACGAGCCAACAAAATGTCTCCAAAAAACTCTTAGCTTCCAAAAACCTTATACCACAGGCACTGAAGTAGAGAAAAGTTCAGGGAAAGAAGTCAAAAGCAAAACAGCTAAAATACTTGAAGAAATTAAAGTAAATCCATAAAATATTCAGTGAACTTACAGAAGATATAAACAGAAAACGTCTAGTAAAATGTTCAATAAATACCAAAAAGATTGACTGAATTAAAGAATATAATGCAAGATATAAATGGCCACTTTTGTGAAAAAAAATTAAAGACTATGAAAATAAATTAAACAAAAATATTGGGTATGAAAAATCCTATTGGAAGTTTGATTAACAGAAATGACCAATCTGAAGTGAGTGTTGAAACTTGAAGACACATTTAATGTAGTTGATAATGTACTCAGTGAAACCTAGAATCAAGAAGACATCGTGGAAGCTAAATCTAACAGCTATTACATAATTCAAGAAAACACCTTAAGTATTATAGAAGTAAAAGAGGTGCGAAAATGATACCCAAGATATATAAATGAAATTACAGCAGAAAATTTTCCAAATCTAGAGAAAAAATTCAACATCCAGATAAGTGAGACAGATATGGAACACAAAATAGCTCTGGCCAGAAAAGCATCTCTCCGACACATACCATAATCAGCATCCCAAATTCAGCACAAAGAAAGAAAACTAAAAGGTGTTATAAAAAATTAATCAAGCAACCTATAAAAGCAGGTCTATCTGAATAACTGAAGGTTTGTCTATGCAGACCGTGAAGGCCAGGAGAGCTTGAAATGAAGTTTTTCAAGTTTTCAAAGAAAACAATTACCAAGCAAGATCACTATATCCTGAAAAATTATCCTGAAAAATTGGTGGAGAAAGAAAGACATCTCATGACAAAGAGATCCTAAAGAAACACATGACAACTAAATCAGCTTTGCCAGATCAGCCAAAGGCCCAAAGGAAAGAATACATCTCACTGAAGACTAGGAGAACACAGCAGAATCAGCACTGAGAAAGTAAAATAATAACAAAAGTCAACAAAGAATTTTCAGTCAAAACACTCAAGGTCAATGGTTTTAATACCTTGATCAAGAGCCAGGCTGGAAGACAGGATCATAAAATAGAACACAACCATATGTTACCTGCAAGAAATACACCTCACGCACAAAAAAACAAAACCAAAGGAAAAAACTGTGTAAAATAAAAGTGAAAGGATGGAAAGTGCTACTCCGTGCAACCAAAGCCCAAACGCAAGCAGGTCTAGCTATCTTACTTTTAGACAAAGTGGACCTTAAGCCAAAATGGATCAAGAGAGACAAATAAGATCACTGCATACTGGTAAAAGAGACAGTTTATCAGGAAGAGATAATAATTGTAATTATATATGCACCAAATATCAGCATATCTAATTTTATAAAACAAAATTAGTGGACAGAAAAGGGCAACAAGATAGCTCAGTGGACTAAGTGCCTGCTTAGGCAAGTGCAGGGACAGGGGTTAGATCCCCAGCACCACATGTCCTGCTGGCTCTGCCCCCAAGCATGCTAAGCCAACCACCGGGACCAGCATGGTGATGCAGGCCTGTAATCCCTGTGCTGGGAAGGCTGAAAACAGGAGGATCACTACAAGTCTGAGCTGTGTAGTAAGACACTGTTCCAAATACATTAGAAAGAAGAAAGAAAAGAAAAGAAAGAGAGAGACAGGTGGATGGCACATTTGTAATCTCAGCACTTGAGAGCCTGAGGCAGGAGGATTGTTGCTAATTTGAGGACAGTCTGATCTACATAGTGAATTCAACATCAGCCTGAAATAGCAAAACCTTGTCTCCAAATAAAAAAGCCAGTCACCAATACAATCTAATGAGGGACTTCAATGTCCCACTCTCATCAATAGACAAGTGAACCAGAAAAAAAAAAAATCAACAAAGAAATATCAGAGTTGAACCATACCATCAAACAAACGGAATGAACAGATACCTACAGAGCGTTTTATCTAACAACAGCAGACTATACAAATTTCTCTGCAGCACATGAGCCTTTCTACAAAAGAGATCATATTTTAAGAAATAAACCATGCTTAAATAAATACAGAAGGATTGAAGTACCTTAATCCTATTGGACCATAATAGAATGGAAATAGAAATCAACAGAAACTACACAAGCAGGTGGATATCAGATAAGATACCCTTGAATAATCAATGAGTTGTAACAGAGATCAGGGAAGAAATTAATACTTCCAAGAATCAAGTGGCCATGGAAGTGCAACATACAAAAATCTATGCAGAATTAAAGCAGTTGTAAGAGGAAAGTTTATAGTTGTGCATGCACACATTTAAAAAATAAAGCAACTCCAAATAAATAAAATAATGATGCATCTCAAGGTCGTAAAAAATAAAATCAATTTAAATCCAAAACTTGTAAAAAGAAAGAAATTATAAAGACCAAAGTAGAAATTCACAAAATTAAAACTCAGAAAAACATCAAGAGATCAATGAATCAAAGGACTGGTTCTTTCAAAGAATAAACAGGATAATAAACCCTCAACCAAATGGACAGAAAGGTCTTTTATCAATGCAATTAGAAATGAAAAAGATAAAATCACAGTAAACACCATTCAAATGTAGATGATTATAAGAAACCATTTGTGAAAACATACGTTCCAATAAATTGAAAAATCTAAAAGAAATGGAATAGTTCTTAGGCACATATGAATTACCAAAACTGAATTGAAAAGATATTTTTATAAACCAGAACAAGCCAATGACAGACAATGACATAGAGGTAGAAATAAAGACCTATCAACTAAGTAAAGGCCTGAACCTAACATATTTATCTCTGAATATTACCAGAACCTCAAAGAGCAATTAACACCAATACTCCTTAAATGCTCCCATAAAATTAGAGGCTAAGGAAAACTTCCAAAGTCATTTCCTGAAGTTAACATTACCCTGATAACCAAAATCCACCAAGATCTCAATTTAAAAAAAAAAAAAAACAACTATAAACCATTTTACTAGATGCAAGATACTTGTGGAAAGAATACAACAAATAATTAAAAAGATCAAATATCATGGCCAAGTGTGATTCATTGCAGGGATACAAGGGTAGTTCAAGATATGTAAAGCAGTAAATACACCACATAAACAGAAGTAAGGGGAAAAATCATGTGATACTCTTCACAGTTTCAGAAGGGTCTTGGAAAAAGTCCACGATCCATTCAAAATAAAACATGGGGGAAAATAGGTATAGAAGGATCTTAGCAAACTGATGAAAAGTTATTTGTGACAAACCCATTGCCAACATCACACCAAATGGGGAAAAACAGAAGTCACACCCTCTAAACTCAGGAACAAGACTGTGGTATCTACTTTCACCACTCTAAACTTTTAGCCAGAACAATTAGGGAAAAGGAGGGAATAAGAAGGATATGAATAGGGAAGGAAGAAGTCGAACTATCCTTACTTAGCAATGGCATGATTCTTTACTCACAAGAGTCAAGCAACTGCAAAAGACTCTTAAGACTCTTAAAGCTAATAAACAAGTTTATCAAAGTGACAGGATACAAAAAAAAAGTGACAGGATACAAAATCAACACAAAAAAAAGTCAATAGCATTCCTGTATGCCATCAATGAACTCACTGAGAAAGAAATGAAGAAAATAATCTCATTCACAGAAGCTTCAAAAAATTAAATACTTGGAAATTAAAGAGTGAAAGATCTCTATCTTTTAAATGATATTAAAATGACATTAGAAAATGGAAAGGCATCTCTATTCCTGGATAGGCAGAACTAAGATGGTCAAAACAGCCATGTCAACCAAAAATTATACATAGATTTTATGCAATTTCAATCAAAATGCAAATAGCATTCATCACAGAAATAGAAAAAAGCAATCCTAAATTCATATGAAACCAGAAATGGCCCAGGATAGGCAAAGTAATTCCAAGCAAAACAATAAAAAAGAAGTCATTAAAATCCTGATTTAAAGTTACGTTACAAAGCTACAGTAATAAAAACAGTGTGGTACTGGACTAAAGCAAAAATAAACATGCTGACCAATAGAACTGAGGATACAAAAGCGACTCCAGTGGAAACCTGATTTCCTTTCATTTTTCTTCTTTTCCTTCTTCTATGAAGGCTGAACCCAGGGCTTCTTGCATGCCAGGCAAGCATGCTGCCACTAGGCTATAGTCCCCAGCAACCCCAAATATATTCAACTGCCTGATTTTTAACAGAGAAGACAAAAACATGTTCTGGAGAAAAGATAGCCTCTGGGAAAACTGGCTAACCACATGCATAAGAATGAGACTAGATCTACAACTCTCACCATATCCTAAAACAAAATCAAAATGCATCCAAAGCCTAGGCATAAAAACTGAAACACTGAATCTATTGGAAGATGAAATAGAAATAATTCCTCAATATATAAACATGTGCAGGAATTCTCTGAACAGAACCCCAGTTGCACAAGAAGTAACATCAAGAGACAATAAATAAAATTATATCAAACTAAAAAGCATCTGCACAGCAATGGAAACAATCAACAGAATGAAGAGGCAACCTCCAGAATGGGAACAAAACCATTGATTCGTATCTAAAATATATAAAGAGTTCAAGGGACAGGGAGACAGCTCAGCAGATAAACACTTGGCTGGCATGCACAAGGTCCCAAGTTTCATCCCCGGAACTGCCAAAAAAAAAAGTTAGGGCCCCCAAAAATAAAATATTCAATCAGAAAAAAAGGCACTTGAAATGAATAGACACTTCTCAAAAGAAATAAAAAATGACCAAGAAAAACACGAGAAATTTTTCAACACTTTAGCCACTAGAGAAATCAAAACAACACTGAGACTCCATCTTATCCAAATTAGAATGGGTATCATGAAGAATTCAGACAACAATAAATCTTGGTGTGGGGAAAAGGAACACTTCCATGTTGTTGGTTTGAATGTGAGCTAACACTACCAGTATGGAAGTCAGTATGAAGATTCCGTATATGGAATCCTCTTAGTATTCCTAAGAGGAATGGGTATTCCTCTTAGTCCTCTTCTGGGTATCTTCCTCCAAAAAGTAAAGACCCCCATGCTATACTAGCAAAACTCATAATCAGTAAATTATGGAAGGACCGATGTGCCCATCAACAAATAACTGAATAAAAAAATATGCTATCATGCTATAATATGATGCTACTATACACGACAAAATTATAAATTTAAGTCATTTGTAAGAAAACAGATGAATCAAAAAAAAAAAAAGAAAGAAAATGGATGAATCTTGAGACCACTGACACTCAAGTGAAACAGACTCAGAAGGAGGGATTAGTACACCAAGGTTTCTTTTATATGAGAAATATTTTGAAGAGCAAATTAAAAGAGAGATGGTAGGAAAAAGAGAGGTAAAGCTTATAGAGATGAGAAGGGAATCTAGGCAAGAGGGGTAGAGGAGGAAGTAGAAATGACCAAGATGCACTATGAATATGTACTGATTCCCAAGTTAAGAACAATGTCATTATGATATATAATAAATATATGCCAATAATAACAAAGAAATGTAATATTTCATTTGTGGTCCCTGGGTAATTTGATAAATCTACATAGGAGGAAATAATTTGCCTGTTAAAGTATAATTATTCATTAAGTTCTACAACAAATAAGTAAAATATGGTAGGTTTAAACATGAAGTTTCAGCACTATTAATATCTTATCGTGTTGGTATAAATGGAAGATGAGACGCTTAGGGCTCCCATCCTCCCTAGAATTAGTCGCTGGTGCATGGGACTTCCTAGAACACAAGGCTCTTATTTCTGGTACAGTTAGTACTTCTCATCAAGGTATTTTTTTAATTTATGATAGTTTCACAGGATAATAGTACAAAAGCATCACTTGAATGGCATACTGTGCATGTGAAACTATGCTTTATAACATAAACATTTTACAAATAAAGAGTAAAGAAAGAAAAACAAATCGAGGCAAGATCTCCTGCTTCCCACAGAGCTCACCATACTCTGCGTGGCCCACATCACCGTGCCATCTGTCAGCAGTCCCAAGAAGTTGCTTTAAATATCACCCCCCAACAGGGAGCTCCAGCAATTGGATGTGATGGAACTAGTTTGTGCCACCCAAGCCTGCCTGCCTACAGTGACTTAAAAATTCACTTTCAAATGATTCAGATTTGCCAAACTTAAATGATTCTATTCCTTCTGCATCTTGATCCACAAACCATTTCAGTGAAAGAGTAGCAGAAGGTGTCGGTCCCACACACGAGAGCCTTCAAGTTCTTTATGGAACGGCTGCCCTACTGATACACGGGGCTGCAGGGAAGTAAGTGGCCAGCTACGTTCTGGAAGCTTCCGTAAGGAAGCCTGCAAGCACACGCAGTCTGGCAGTTAATCTCATAGCTGCCATGATTTCAAAGCAGTGGTGGGCGTTAATGAAATTCCAGATACCTACAACAACTGTAATGTGATATGAAAATATTTGTGATTCCTATTGATGACAAAAATCGCAGGTCATGCTAATACTGCCAGTTTGTTGTCACATTTGTAATTGAAGAAAAATTTTATATTTCACGTAGAAGACAGTAAAAAAAAAACAAAGCTATAATTTTTCTCCATCTTCAAATTCATGGAGGCTGGTTTCTAATCTATAAAACCCTGTGGCAAGGGTGGAAGGCAGACCCCAGCTAAGAGCCTCTGCTTTATATGGTTGTCCAAGGAAGCATTTTCCAAATTTCAGATAAGAGATGTGGGAAAAGGTAAGTTTTTATAATGCTAAACTTATTAAAGATTTTTTCTTTGTTTTTAAAATGTACTTTGGATGAAATGAGAGGCAGTAGATGGTTAGTTGATATTTTACTTTATAAGGTGTCTCAGTCACTCTCTCGTTGCTAAGACAAAACACCTGACACCTGCAACTTAGAGGTGGCGAGATGTATTTAGTCTTGAATTTTCAGTGTATAGTTGGCTGGCTCCAAGGCAAGAAGGCATGGCAGGGGGTATGGCGGGATGAAAGCTTCTCTCCTCATGACAGCCAGGAAACAGCAAAGAGGCAAGAACTGGGCTGGAGGTGATGATCTGAGGCTGTGTCTCTTGAATTCTCTCCCTGACCAGACCTCAACTCCCAACAGCAAGCTGGCTCTACTGCCCCCATAATCTAATCGCCTTCTAAACACCCCAGGCTTAGGGTTTATACTTGGCTGTTCCCCCAGAGCCTTGTTTACACCCAGAAGTGGGGTGTGTATCAGTGACTGAACTACAGGCCACTACTGCTGGCTTGGTGTGGACAGGTGGATCTGGTTAAAGTGGTCAGTCACTATGGGCAGGGCCCAGTAGAAGGGCTTAATCTCCTTCCCAGGCTCCTTCCTTTTCTCTCTGCTTCCTAGAAGCTGCGTGGGGAGCTGCTGTCCTCCACCATGCCCCTCTGTCAGGCTGCCCTGCCTTGGAGCCAGCTGACTATAGGCTGAAACATGAGCCAACGTGAAGTCTCCTTTCTATAGTTCTGGTATTTTTGTCCCAGCAAGAAGGGAAACGACTACCACAATATGCAAAAGTGAGAAATCAGCAGTCCTATGCCAGTTCCTTCCTCCTCTGTACTACATTAAGAGATCCAAAACCTGAAGCTCAGTGGACACTAAGACAAATCCAAAGAGCCTGAATGGACTTTGGGTTAATTTGCATATGCACTCCTTGGAGCAGGTGGCCCCATCGCTGTCTACAGTCTAAGGTGTCACAAGCATCCAGTTGTCTTGGCAGAGATTGATATGCAGGGCGGGAACCTGACTCAGTCTGGCCAGTTGAATCTAAAAATGATGTGGGTATGACTGGGTGACCAATGTCTGGAAAAGTGAGATATCTTCCTACCACAAAGGAAATGGACACCAGGATGACATCAACTGGGTGAAGAAAGAGGACCTTGGACCTTTGGAACTGTGCCACTGCTGGCCATCTTACTACATGAGATGATGCCTAATTTTTTATGACCATTCATCTTTTTTTTCAATTAGCACATGATAATTGTACATATTTAAGGGATACACGGTGATGTGTCGATTCATGTATATATTGTGTGATGATTAAATTGGGGTAATTAGCATTCCTGCTTCCTTAAACACTTATCATTTCCTCATAAAGTACTCAAAAATCCTCTCTCTACTTTGAAATAGAGGGCTTTGTTATTAAATATATTTGCCCAACTGGGCAACAGAACACCAGTACTTATTTCTCCTATGAAACACTGCCCATCAACCAACCTTTTGCCATCTCACCCTGCTTCTGCCTCTCCAGCATTTGGTAACCACTATTCCACTCTGATAAGAAAGTAGGTCAAATGTTCCTTCCACCTGCCTCTCGCCACCTCAGCCACGTTAAGATACAGCAAGAAAGCCCTCATCAGATGCAGTCCGCACCTCAAACTTGCCCCCCAGCCTCCAGAAATGAGTGTTTGATGATTAGACCATCACTACTCTGTGTCGTTTTATTATAGCAGCCTGAATTAAGACAATGCATAAAATGCTAGGGTCTGAAGATCACAATGGGCTCACTCCAGTTCTGTCACTTACCAAATAGGTGTCTCCAGCTAGATTCACAGCAGCTGGAAGCCCCAGTTCCTCACCTGTTAAGTGGGATAGTAATAGCAGGAACCACACCGTGTTGCCACAAGGATTAAATGAGATAATGTATGTAAAACCCTTAACAGGGCACCCCTTACACAATGGAAACCTGCAGCAATGAGTGTGCTTACCCTGAATTCTTATTTTAATTACTATGGCAGAGCTTCAACAGAGCCCTAAAGATCAGTGAGTACACAAGCTGATTTTTTTTTTTGTTTCCACAATCTGATTTCACAGATGAGGAAACATGCTCCAAAGAGGTCCCAGGGGCAGAACCAGAAAAAAAGAGCCAACTGGTGACGCCCACTGAGTGCTATTTTTGTCACATCCTACACTCACCCAGGTTTTCTATGATCTGACAGTCCTGGGCCTTCCCAGAGGGTGGAAAGAGTAAGAAGGGATAAACGAGGCGATTCTCTGCTCCAGGTCCATGGTGAAGTGAGCTCATGGTGACCACAGAAAGTGAGAGCAGAAGGTTTCCCAGCCCCAAGAGCGTGAGAGGCACATCCCAGAGGGGCACCCTGATCCATCTCTTTTCCCCAGGCCTTCCTTGCTGCCCCACTGACCAGAAGAACTAGGGCTTGGAGCAGCTACAGATCTAGTCCTGAACCACACGACTGGCAAGTGTGGTGGAACAGGAGTGAGCCCATTGCTCTGATTCTGCAGCCCAAACTTGACACATATTGTCTAGCTCAGATTGTTTATTGGCCTCTCTTTCACTAAGGCTTTCTCCCCATCCTGAGTCCCAGGTGATGAACCTCGTGCCAATGGTGTCTGTAGTGTGCTGATACTCAAAGGTCATTCTACAAGGATACAATTCAAAAACAGCCTCACACGCATACAGATCTGAATTTGAAAAGGTGCTCCTCATTGCCTGCCTGATATTTCAGCTGGGAGCAGCTGCTTGACAACAAGCAGGAGGAAAAAAGCAAGAGAATACTCAAGGATTATGTGTGCTGATGAGGACTACACAACCAATTGCTTCTAAAGGGCATGCTTCCCCTGAGAAAAGATTCAAGGAAATAAGCAAGCAGAGCTAATGAAAAATTTGGGAGTCTATTGAATGAAGTCTTTTGCATTTTCTTACTATATAAGAACACACCATTTTTGCATTAGGCAATTGGATTATGACTTATGCAAATAGAAAACATAAACATTTTTCAGGAAATGGGCAGGTTTACCTTTCTACACACTGTGATGGTCACAACTCCTTCCCTGTTCTCTTTGTGATGAGGCTCATCCAAGCCCCCTCAGCAGAAGGCCCCACTCTGCTCCACTGCTGATGGTACCAATCACCGTAATGACACACAGCTGCTCCCAGAATGCACCATACCTTGCTTCGTCTCCTTCCTGCCTGGAACCCCTCCCTGTCTTCCTTCCCCATCCTTGTCTGCTGTTCTCAGGGTTGAAGACAGCCTTCCAGCCCCATGTCCTGCAAAAAGCCTTCTGTGAAGTCCCCCAGCAGCACTAAGAGCTCCCTCCAGCGGGTTCCCGGGCCCCTTGTCCCCACCCCTGTTGTGACAGCGACCATGCTGCTGTAACTACCACTTCCAAGACACATTTTGTCATATAAATTTTGTACTCGGATAGGTCACTGTACACACCCTATTGTGATAATGATTACTCTGCTCATATTGTTCAATTTTAAAACACGCTTTTTATCACATTTGAGCATTTCTAAAATGAGGACATTTTGAAAATAACATGCATATTTAGTGTGGTAGTGTTTTTTGTTTTGTTTCCTTCTGAAAAGCTGTTATTATACTGAAAGTGCAGCTTAAAATCCAAGGGCTGACTTACTTATTCGAGTGTCTTGACTGCAGACTCCTGGCGGGGAGCAGGAACTGTATTTTAATCATCCGGGCATCTCCACCCCTGAGCAGAGCACCTGCGAGGCAGCAATTCTCCATAGCATGCGGGGGAGTTAGGAGTTGGGGGCGTCTCAGCCTGCCTTGTGCTGCTAAAATGGAATGCCACAAACTGGGTTTATGAGCAGATATTTTTTTTTTTCCGAGACAAGGTCTTATTCTGCAGTCCAGGCTGGACTTGATCTCACTCCATAGCCCTGGCTGCCCTCGAAGTCACTATGCCCGTCTCAGCCTCCTGAGTGCGGGGATGGCAGGCGTGTGCCATCACACCCAGCTGGACAGAAATGCCTTAGCCTGCAGTTCTGGAGCTGAGGCGCACAAGGTCAGGATGCCAGCAAGTCGGTGTCTGCAGAGGCCAGGACCTCTTCCTTGATACACTTTGCACGCTGTGCCCTCACGTGACAGCAGGCAGGACAAGACAGAGAACCCTCCCCCACCCCAGAGCCCTCTAAATAATCAAGTCCGTTCCTTCCCAAGAGGGAAGCCCTCACGGCCCAAATGCCTCCTGTTAGCTTCCTGTTAGCCCCCAACACTACTGCACTCAGGGTTTTTCCAATATGCATAAACAGGGGCTGAGGGGGTAGACATACTCAGACCACAGAAGGGGAGAGAGAAGAAAAGAGGGGGTCTAAGTTAAGAAAACTCCTACATAGCCCTGTCCCATCTAATGTGATTTCGCATCAGAAGACACTGGGGTTGCTCTCCCGATGACTATCCTCTGAGTTGTCCTCCTTCCTGCTCCCTGGCACCCACTGCAGCGATGGTTATCAGCACAAAGAAGCACAGGGCCCCTCACACTGCCATGAGAGTCCCAGCAGGGGCGAAGTCCTTGACTCAGGCTCTTTACCCCCTCTGCCCCAGGATTCTCTGCAGTGAACCCTGCACTCCCCGGGAAGAGCTCACCTGAACCCCTCTGCCAAGCTGGCCTTACCCCACCTCTGCCTCTGCTCTGTGCTGAGCTCCCCCACCTCCCTCTGTATTCCTCAAGTCTCAGCTGAGCTTCTCGTTCCCCAGCTCTGCCTACCTGGTGCCAGGATTCTCCATGATTCTTCCATCAAGGACCTGAGCAAAATCCAGCTCACCCAGGAGGTCTTCTGTCACTCCTCACTCCCGAGTAGCACCTGTCACCTGAGCTATTTACACAAAGGCTGCGGCTTCTTAGCATTCCCTGCAGCTTAGGACTACACACACAGTCAGAGCCCATGCATGTGACTGAGATCAGGTATGCAAGCACTGGCTTTTCTGGACTGTTCTGTCTTTATCACTTCCCTAACTCTCGCTTCCATTCTCAACCCAGACAAACTCGTGTGTGTGTGTGTGTGTGTGTGTGTCTGTGTCTGTGTGTGTCTGTGTGTTTCTGTCTGTCTGTATCTATGTCTCTCTGTCTGTCTCTCTCGTGTCTCTCTGTCTCTCTGTCTCTCTCCCCCTCTCTCTCTCTCTCTCTCTCTCTCTCTCTGAATTCCCTGGTTGGTTGATAATCACACCCCTGGCCTCTGGTCTTCCCATGTATTTTTGGGGGGGTACTCTCAGACCATATTCCAAGAAATCCTCTAAAACAGGCTGAGAAGTCACCCTTGATGGCCCTTCTGAGCTGTCCTCTATCCCGCTTGGCTGCTACATTTGTCTTATAGGTTCTTCTCTGTTCTGGTCTGATAACAATCCCTGTGGATCCACTACAAAAAAAAAAAAAACCCTCCTGCACTGACCCTGCACTAGAGGTAGAGGGAGGGGTGCTGGCCTGCTGTTGGCTGGCACAGAGTTCAGACAACTGACTCTTCGTTCAGCAGCACCTGAGCTGTCCACATGAGCCACTCCTCCTATGCCTGAATAACCGATGCTGTAAGCCTAGGAGAAATGATATACACTGGCCCCCATTAAATTCCACTGTGTTCAGCTTTATCCTTCCAGCTAGGAGCTCCCACTCGGAGGCTTCATTCTCTCCTTTCAATTCCTCAGTGGGGCGGAAGCAAACCTAGTGCTCACAGGGTTCATGGGTGACTTCAGGGAAAGATTCAGATCATGTCTGTCTTGGGGCTTTCATTCACTTCTTGGCCCTGAGATAGCACAAGTCC
Organism: Octomys mimax; assembly: GCA_002564305.1. Classification (NCBI taxonomy): domain Eukaryota; kingdom Metazoa; phylum Chordata; class Mammalia; order Rodentia; family Octodontidae; genus Octomys; species Octomys mimax. The sequence continues at coordinate 4,395 of NDGM011155999.1, read as the reverse complement.
AGCTGACTGGCCTTTCGGGCTCACTGTAGTAAGTGTGGACCATGCCACATAATCATTCATTGTTGGATCCCTCCTCCACCCCACAGCACCTTCCACATGTTCCCTGTGTCTGCAAATGGCACCATCATGCCCCAGGGGGCCATGTCAGGAACCAGGGAGGCAGGGAGACTCCTGCCTCCCCTCAGCCCCACAGGTGAATCAGTCCCAGTCCTTTGCAGTGAAGCCACCTCTGAAATAAACAGGGCACCAGGTGCAGCTCCAGCTGGAATGTTGGCCACATCTTTGCACATGCTCCCCCTTCTCAACCCACCTCCCACACAGCGGGCCTCAGCTTACACTTTGCCTCCTGTAGGAAAGCTTCTCTAACCCATAGATCAGGACTGGGGCTTCTACAGCAGCTTGCCCAGCTCAGCACTCCCCTGTAGGGTCACATGACTCACTGTGTGCTATTGCTTATTTAAATCTCCCCAGCTCCCTTTAAGTCCTTGAGGATAGTAAAAGAGCTCCTCCACTCATCATATCCACAGCATACAATAGATACTCAATAAATATTACTCAAATCAGTTAATGCACTGCAAACTTCATGGGACAAGCTCTCATTCACCAGTGGGGAGTTCAGCTTAGTATCCCAGAGGCCTCAGGCATAGGGGAATGCACACCAGCTCTACTCTCCCTCTCACCAGCAGTGGGGGCTGAGTCATCCCGGGAGACCCAGTTTCCTTCTCTGCAAAGTGAGAGTAAAAGACACATCCCATGGGACTGTCACAGGCCTGAAGGAGACAATGCATATGAATGTGTCCCAAAACCACCAGGCACCCAGCTCATAGCCACAGCCACCTGGCCCCTGTGGGAGTGACCTTGCCTGGTTTCCAAGGCTCTGCCAACCCTGAGCACTGGCATACGTGGCTGGAGCTCAGGACTACATCCAGCAGGCCTGTCTCTATTCCTCCTCAACCTTTCTGTTGTCCTCATTCTCCTAAGCCGCTTTTATAACTGCCACTTCTGTCGCACTCTCTTGGTGGAGAGCTTAATGACCCTGAAGGCCCCAGAAATACATTGAATTAAAACACAAAATGGATAGCATTGTGCATTTCAGTGAAACAGCAATTAGAAGCAGCAGCCACCATGTACTCAGGAGGGCAAGAGAGCTGAGGAGAAAAGGAATAAAGTGACCTCATAAAGACACTTAATTTCATTACCACCAGACACAGTTTCCCATTATTGCTCTTGGTGTTTAATGGTTTTATGATTCCATCTATTGATGCTTAGCTAGTTCATTAACTGTGCTGCTAAAAATACAATTATCTCCAACAAACCTTCCATCACTAATAAAGTGGGGGGAAAAACCCTCCATTGTTATCGGAAAGCAGTGGGGTGGACACAGCTGTGTAGTAACACCTTGGCCCCAAAGTTTTCATGGAGACTCTGCCAGCTAAAAATTCAACCAAGCAACCACTCTGTCAGTTAGCGGACTCCAAGTAGCTAGCTGGGTGGACTGTGCACACCTAGCTGGCCCTGGCTTTGATTGAGTCAACTGAGTCAACCCATCACCAAGCTATTGAGTAATGTGTGCTGTGAGGGTCTGCTCACCAGCTCTTGCATTCATCAGATATGGATCACGTGGTCAGATCTGTGAAACAGCCAGGGCTCCTGTGTTCAGGAAGACCACAGCTAGGTGAGGAATGTGGGTGTGCCAGGAGGGCTCAGAGGGTAGCCCTGGGTACTGAGCTGGGACTCGGGATAGACCTGCAGTCTTCACTGGGGTGGAGGAGAAGAAAGTGAGTAGCAAGCAGAGACAAAGGTAAGAAAGGTTTCCCACCTTCCTTGGTGTAGAAGCCAACATGGAGACAAAGGCTGCACTGTAGTGTCTGCTGTCAGCCCCACCTCTGCACCACTGGGCAGAATGAAAAAAGAGGAAGGGGAGGTCAAGTACACACAAGCCAGGCCAGCAGCCAGGAGGGCCCTGGGACCTGGCAGAGGCCTGTGGAGAGCGCTGCAGGTAGTTTTCTTGTTGGGGGAACCCCCGTTTACTCTTCCAGTGCTCCAGCTTGGCAGCCACATGCCTCTGTCTCCATCTCCTCGCACTTTCTGTCCTGCACCTTCTGCTCAGGGCTTTCTGTCACTCCTTGACCACAGCAGGCTCCAGGGCCTTTGCACTGGCTCTGTCTCTGCTTATAGTCCCCGATAGCCTCAGGGTCACTGTCGTGCTTCTTTTAGGCCTTTCTTTAAACACTTTTCAGAGAAATCTTCACCAACCATCCCCAATTCCCACCACTCCCTGCCCCTTCCCTGTTTACCTTTTCTCCAGATCTCTCATCACTCCCTGAGATAGTGCATGCTTTCCTTTCTTATGTGTTCGTTGACTGTCTCCCCAACTAAAATGCTGGCTGCTGGGGGGAGACCTTTCTACCCTGATCACTCGCCAGCATCACACAGTGGCAGGCATCTAAAAGATACCACAAATGTTTGTTGACTGCCTCAGTGGACCTGCCTGTTATCTCCCAAGCCCAGGTTCCCCCCACCCCCACCCCTGCTCTGTAACACTTAGGTTCCACTGACTTCTGAAGTTCCTTCATAATAGATGCTGGGAGACAGTAAATGGCCAGAGAAAAGCAGAAGCCACTGTTCTTCCTGCTTTTCGCCCATTCTCTTCTTTTCTGGTGATGCCTTGATTCCACCATTCTACCCCCATTACAACAGTGCCTCTCCCTCCCTCCCCAGGTTCCGACGGTACCTCCTCCTTTCGTTCCCCCAGCTCTGAGACAGCAGCTATTTCCCTCCAGTAATAAACCACAACCTCCCTTCTGCCATCCAAGCTTCCCATGCCTATGTCTCTGGCAGACTTATGCCTCTGTGTGACCTATTTCATATAGGCTCTGTTTTCCTGAGGTGATGAACACAGGAGGGGACTCGGGCACAGGCATGAGTTGGGGACTAAACTGACATGGGAAACAGCGCTCCCACACAGGCTGCCCCACCTTCCCCACTCTAAGGGGACAAAGAAGCTCGCAGAGTAAGGAAGCCAGCCACAGAGCATCTCCTGCTAGATGCCAGCTACAGGCTGGCCCCCGATGGCACAGAGGCCCTGAGGAGTGAGCCCCACCTCCATCAGGTTCAGCTCCAGGAGGACAAACCAGAGCGAGGGGCCCCACTGAGAGACTTCGGAGGAGAGGCAGGAGCTGAGTCCCAGACAACACTCCCCATCCGCACCCAGAAGAGCCTATAGGTCAGTGTTTAGGGCCTGTTGCGCTCTGCTGGGCTGGCCACAAAGGTCCCCATTTGATCACACGGGCTGTTTCCCTTCTCACCTTGTGTGCTTCTCCCTCCACAGAGCAGCCAGTGACCCAATCCGAGACACGTCACAGCCCACTGGCGTACTTTCATTGAGTCTGAGGTTGAGATGCTTGAGCTGAATTGGTAGCAAACACTCATGTTTTCTTAGGAAGCTGTTGTTGGTAGCACACTGCGTCATTATCAGTGCGTGTCAGAATTGAAGAACTGGAAAGCAGCCGTTCCTCCCCCTACCTGGCTGATCCTGAGCGTCTCCCTGGGAGAGCCTCAGAAAACTCACCCATAACACAAGCCAGCACACCCCCTGGAAATTGTATTTATTCAGAGTCCAACACTGAAGTTCAGAAATTTCATGGTACATAAAAGAACACTGAGTACTTGAACTCCTCGGGTCCAGGCCCTGGGCTGGGCAGCTCTATGGCCCTGTCATTGCAGCCTAGAAGCAGTCCTGTCAGTACAGCACTTCACGTCTTTATAAATAAGAAACTGAAGTCAGGGAGGATCAGGACTCCACAGCTTGCCCATGGTGGAGGGGGGGTTCGTGAAGTCCATATTCCTTCTGTTATTCCTTTATGCCACCTAAATTCTCACAGTTGACCTGGAGGAATGACTGAAAAGAGATGTCATGGCTTCTTTCTAAAGTCCTCCCCAAAGCCTCTATTTGATCATAAGTGGGGAGTATCTGAAGTGGCTGGATTAGGGTGTACAGTGCTAGAATTAAGAATATGATGCTGGGATTAGGGATGTCCCACCGTGGGTGAGGGAGGCTTCACTAAAAAGGCAAGTAGCCTGGATGGAATATAAAGGGACCAAAGGAAGCTGCTTCGCTTCTTCACTGCACTGCTGCCTCCTGCCTGCCCTGCTCTGCCATGGACTATTTCCCCTCTTCGAGGCCCGTCTGCTAAGCCACCTTACCTTAGAGCCAAGTGGCTATGGACTGAAGCCTCTACAGCTGTGAGCTGAAGTAAACCCTTTCTCCTTTAACCTTGGGTATTGGGTATTATCATAGTTTGGGGTTTTTTCAAGGTGAATAAAATAGTTCAGGACATGTTTTATAATAGTATTTTATAATGAATCACCCAAGAATCACATACTACAAGTGCA
>NDGM011155979.1:0-14792 GCA_002564305.1 Octomys mimax | reverse complement strand
AGAAAATTAGAAGGACATTTATTTTTAAAAAAATCTCCAGAGGGGCTAGATGATATCAAGTCATCATATAAGAAAGAAGAATATTTCAGAAATATTTAATCAGGAATTAGAACTAAATACAATTCTACAGAAGATTCGACATTGCCCTGAAAATTATACATGACTATTTTTCGCAAGTTGCCTAGAACTATCATCATCATTATTATCACCATCACCACAAATAGGGACACTGAGATCCACAAAGCGAAAAATAGGTTTCAAAGATGCACACAGCGTGGAAGAATGCCTGTGAAGGAGTCCTGGGTAGCAAAAATTAGGAAACCTGAGCAGGCACAACAAGACACCTAAGGTGTGTTATTGCTGAGCTTGATTGTTGGAAAAGCTAACTAAGTCTATCTTGACATTTGTGCAGCCTCCCAAATTGAAAAATAAGATACACCACTCAAAATACAATCATTGGTGCTTTATATTTTTCTGATTATCAGAACTGATTATATTCAGCTGTCATACCGGATGAATGTCAACATCTGCTACTCTGCATTCAATTTTTCTAAAAGGAAAAGCTCATCTGGGTGTCAGTGTTAAAAACGAAATTATTAAACGTGTGCTTCAGGAAGGCGAAGCCAACCTTTGTCTCCCTGGCCTGAAGAATCGCTTTAATTGTATATCCAGCCTATGGTGGCCCCCTAGCCAGCTTGGAGCTCCAACACTGCAAGCTCTTCATGGATTTAATCAACTAGATGATACCACCACTTTTACAGATAATGAAATAATAATTCATTGCTCAGCCAATTGTACATTATCTGTATTACGGAAAATATAGGCAGAGTAAACACTGAGTACTTAGGTTGACCTTTATCTTTTTGCGCATATTAGTGTGTTTTAAAATCCTAACTATGGATTTTAAATCTGGCCAGAATGTTCAGCGGACTAAAGTGCCTGCTTAGGCAGAGTGCAGCAGCCAGGGTTCAATTCCCAGCCTGCGGTACAGGCTCCGCCCCCAGGGCGCCGCTGAGATGGCAATTGAGACTGGAGGTGGTGGTGCACTCCTATAATTCCAGCACTTGGGAAGCTGAAAACAGGAGGATCACTGTGAGTCTGATCTATGTAGTGAGACCCTGTAAACCCTGTCCTAAATATATGTTTTAAAAATCCTACTTATGGCTTAAAATGAAGAAAGAAAGAAAAAAAACCCTTAAAATCCCAAGCATCCCTTGCAGCTAAACACTGATGTGTGATTTAGATTCTGTCAATCATAGTTACATGAGCCATCACTTTGAAAATGTAAGAAGGGTGGGTGGGAGAGAGCTGGCTGCTATAGACTTTAGAGTTGATAGAAGCTTCTATGTTGTTGCAGGAGCACAAACTTAATAGTGATAACCACAGCTCTATGAAAAGTTAAAGCCTAAATGTAGTCTGAAAGTTGTTCCTGTTAGCTCAGCTTACAGCAAATACCAGAGGATTCTGGCAAGAAGCTTCCTCAAAATCTCATAATATACACACAAAATGTGTAAAATTCTCTTCTAATCTCATATTCGAGCAGATTCTCTTGGGTATAAAGAGTTGTAAATTGTTCACAAGTGTAGTCAGGAAAGTAATTGTCAGCTAATACATGTGAGTGGAATTTTTTGTATATGAGGAATCAAAGAAGAGGAATCAAATATAAGTGCCAGGATTTAGTGAGAGAAAATGAATAGTGTCTATAATTAAAAACACCCAGAGGTAAATGTCTTCTATCTTAGCTGAACCAAGAATCCAAACACATCATGGGAGTCAATGTCTCTCCATTTTTGCTATTTTTATAATCTTAACACTCCATTTGGTGGGAATCATACGGGGACAGAGCTCAATAAGAGTTTCAAAGATGAGCATCATTAGAAAAAGTAAATCATTATCCAGTAGGACCAACAACTGGGTCTCTTGGCTCTTACCTGTTTGATTTACCCAACTTTGAGCTAATTCATTATGAGTAGAATCATGAAAAGATCCCACTGGCTAGCTAGAAACTCAATTTTAATCACAAAGTAAGGGTTAACGACAACAAAGCAGCTTTTTGCTAAGTAAAGTTAGAGCTTTTTTATAGAATAAGGATTTCAGGTTTGAACAGATATAAACAGACTGATTCTAGGTATATAGGAGTACATTGCTTTCATTGAGGTAAGACTCAGAATATAACCTAAGGAAGACCTGATTTCTCTGAAGACAGTCTTCCAAGTGGTTCCTTTCTGGCAACTTTTAAGAGACTATGTTAGCAGGATTTTTTTCTCACCTGTGACTTAAAAATTTATTTTTAAAAATCAGTTGAATAACAAGACAGTGCATCAACCAGAGAAGCTAGTCCAAAGCACAGCACTTTTTAAGAACCTTGTGCCATTATGTAGCAATGGGAGCCTCAACCCTGCACTTCAACATGATGCTTCTCTGATGATTCAATGAGAATGATACTGGTTCATTTTGTTTGTCATCCCAAAGCACCACAAACCCATTGCTCTTTCACATGAAAATAAGCATTCACTAAAACAAAGCTGTTTATTAGAAAAAGAGCTATTCAAAAATAATTGTAATTAGCACTAATTACCTTTCCAAGTCTCACAATGTTAAAGAAATCCATTATTATTATTAATTTGTTATCATAACCAGAAAACTCAGAGAGACTAAATTTACTCTTGAGGGCTTTATGTCTACAAGTTGAAGCTTCAATGTATTAAATATGTATGTCTATATAAATACACTTACATTTTTACTGATGCTTACGTGTACCTACGCATATGTTTCAATCAGATTTCTTAATTTTTCAGAAGGAGAAGAGTGGCTCCAGGTAATCCTGCTAACTTATGACACCATAGCTCTTACTCTAATTTATGCTTTACAAACAAGCCTAAATATATCCTCCCTAGAGCTAAAATAATAATTCAGCTTCTGCTCACTGTGGAACGAAAGGCAACGTTTTCTCTCTGAGGTTAAAAATTATGCCTAATATATGCAATGTTTCTCTTTTGTAATGCTAATTAAAACAACATCTGAAGGAGACAACTGATTCAGGTTATATATGCTAGACTACTTGTACCACCCTTCATTTTCATCAAAACAAAATACCAAACTGGTTCTCCTCCACACAGAAGACAATGCCTTTTTTTCTTCTACTATTATGTGTAACACTTTAAAAAAAAAGACTGAATATGATGTCATTTTTTAATGTGATATTACTTAAATGTTAATTATTAAGCTTATTTTTCTTGTGATTAAGTTTATGTCTTTTTATATTAATCCCTTTTCAAATGTGTCATTTACTAATATTTTCTTCCTTTATAAATTTTGGTGACTGTTCACTGGATTGTGTAGAAACCTTTTGGTTTAACACGGTCCTGCTTGCTTAGTTTTTATTTTGTTGCTTGTGCTTTTGGTGTCATATCAAAAAATTAGTCCCTCTACTCTGTCATGGAGTTTTTCTCATGTTTTCTTTCAGTAGTTTTGGAATGTAAAGGCTTTTTAAAAAATATTGAGAAAGAAATAACAATGAGACAGTTTCAAAACAGGTTAGTAGGACAGTTTCAATAATTAATGCACTGCATATTGTTGTCTTCATAGTACTTATTCATAGTATGAAATGTAGACATGATATCTTGTCTAATCACTATTAGTTCAAAACTTTCTTCTCATTGAACTAAGAAAATGTAGCAGTATATGTATGCTAACTATTATCTATCTATCTATCTATATCTATATCTATATCTATAAACAATATATATACATGTTACACTACAAAATGATCTTTCATCTATGTCCCCCTTTTTTGTTTACTTTTGTAAGAGATGAGTATTCTGTTGCCATTAAAATATTGTAGATGTATTAATTCAGCAAAGCAATCCAATATAGTCCAGTAGTCTATAATAGCAGTGGGTAAGGAGCAGAGCTGGCAATGTCAGAAGTTGTTTACTTGAGCCTTTTACAGCTTAGCATGTTAATATGGCTTTACTTTTTATGCTATGTTTTTATCCTTTTCTGCTGGATGGTTAAGACCAAGGTAAACCAAGACCTATATAACAAAAAATGTAACTTCTGCATTTGACAAGGCCAGTCAAATCCTCTCAGGATTTACCCTGAAACCCTGTACCTCAGATTGTAGATCCTTTTTCAGTGTCAGCCATGTGGATGAGTCACTGCCATTGCTTGACCAATTTGCTCTCTGTGGAAGCCTGAGAGAGTGTTTTCTCTCCATGTGACTCTCTTTAGGCACACTTTACATCAATGATCACTTTCTTCTGTTACCCCATAATCTGCTTGATCAGAGAAGTTGGAACACCATTGAATTACAGAATATTATAGTACAGGTTCTCTCATGTCCTGAGTCCTCACTGAACTTGAACGATTAAATAAAATGGAAAGGCCTAACTTTCTGTCATTCATCCATTTTTCATTGATCTTTGTGTATGATGTGTGATGAAAATTGAATTTCTGTGTATGGAAATCTCTTTTTGCAAAACCATCTTTTACAGAGTCTGTATTTTCCCTACTATGTATGATTGCATCTTTGAAACTTGATGAAAAGTAGAAAAAGAAAATGGTTAGATAATTATTTGAAAAGGACATACAAGTGGAAAGCAGCTGTATTAAAATGTTTTTCCAAATTTTTCATCACAAAGGGAGTTAAATATCAATATCACAAATCATTCAATCTGTTAGAAAGGTTGCTATAAAAAGTATACATTTTGGTCAGGTGTTGTGCCACATGCCTGCAATCCCAACACTGGAAAAGTGAAATAAGATGATGAGAAGTTTGAGCCCAGTTTGGGCAACTTTGTGACTTATATTAGACCCTATCTAAATAATAATGATAATAATAATAATTAATAATAACAATAACATAAAATAAAGGAGGTTTGGGACATGGGATGTAGCTGTGTGAAGCCTTAAGACAAATCCTCAAATGCACAGAAAGAAGAATAGCTTGGAGACTCAAGAAAAAATAATGTTTAATATTCACAATAATTGTTATAGCAAGAGTAGCAGCTCATCTATCAGTCCAGCACTTTTGCAAAGAAAATGCTCTAATACTCCTAGGCTTACAAGTATTTATTCTCAGATCTTTAACAATGTGTCAGCTGTGGGTGGACTAATTGAAGCTGGGCTCATGCTGCTCTGCTTTAAACTGTTCTCTAGGTGTGAAGTTGTGTTCAAGCAACTGCATAGTAAGAGATTTACTCCCATTGTTTTACATAATTTGCAATGAACTTTGCAGTAGGGCCTATTTTTATCTTCTTTCATTAGAGGAGAAAACAAAGCCAGGAGAAGTAGAGAAACATGCTAATATGCTGCAGCTAGGAAATAGCTGGCCAGAACTTCAATGAAGAGAGTGGCATTCCAGTTCTACCTTTTCCAGTGCATGCTATATATTGCTCTAAATCCTCAAATAAGCAATAAAATGAAGTGACGCTGATTTCAGACTGTTGAGTATAGGTAGGCATACCCTTCCCATCATTTCAGATATTAGGTGTGAACCCATGCAATGGACCACACCAAGCATTCTGACAAGAGAAGATTTATTGGGAGCAAGCTGGCTGGCTGTCTAGCAGAACAACATAACAGCAAACAAGGCAAAGCACAGGGCTTTTAAGGTAGGGGTGTGTGTGTGTGTGTGTGTGTGTGTGTGTGTATGGGAGTGTTTGTGGACTGTTACAGCTGAGGGAGACTAATCATGGCAGGGTTACCTGCTCTGTGGGGAGATTTGATGTTAACAAAAAAGAGTTTCTGTCATTGCTTGCCCAGGTCAAAGTCAGGCAGACTTGTTCTGTGGTTTTGGACTTGGCTCTGGGTGGGGCCAAAGGGGAGAGAGTTTGGGGGGCAGGGTGCCTGGGAAACCAAGAGGGAGAGTGTTTGGGGAAAGGTGCTCAGGAAACTTTGAATCCTGACCTATCAGTATAAATTTTGTTTAACTTATATTTTGGAGTATTTTCTGTGATCAAACATTTATAATATGCAGTTAACTTATGATTGATGTCTACAAATATCTCCACTTCACTGCAACATTACAATAAACACAGTGTAAAACAAACTAGGTGTTCATCAGTTGATTAATGAGGTAACTAGATATATAGATATATAGATATAATGATACATAGATCTATCCAGCTGTCTGTCTGTCTATCTATCTATCTATCTATCTATCTATCTATCTATCTACAATGGTATACTATTAAGCCACAAAAAGGCTAAAATTCCATCATCCATGACACACAGATGAACCTAAGTGTTAATCCCCTGAACAAAATCAACTTGGCACATAAAAACAAATACCACATCATTCCAGTGTATGTGGAAATTTTAAGAGTTGACTTGTAAAACATGAATAGAAAAATGCTTACCGACAGATGAATTGAGGTGAAGCCATTTAATGGTTGAAGACATACTGATCAAAGATATAATATTATAGGGTCTACCATATAATCTGCTCAATGGACTAAAGCACCTGCTTTGGCAGAGCACATCGGCCGGGGTTCAATACCTGGTGTGCTGTGTGGCCTCCATCCCTGTGGCGTGCTGAGATGGTGATTGAGACTGGGTGTGGTGGTGCGTGCCCGTAATGCTAATGCTTGGGAGGCTGAAAACAGGAGCATTACTAGGAGCCAGATCTGCATAGTGAGACCCTATTAACTCTCTAGATCCTGTCCTAAAATTAAAAAAAAAAATTCAAGAATATAAGAACAATCATTTCAAATGTATTTTAAAAGTTTTTATAATTAAGTTGTTGGTACAATTTAGATATACATGACAGTCACATTTATCATAGAGAATATATAGCTATAGATATATAATGTCAAAAATAAAAACTATGAAATCAAGCATGATGCTTGATTTAAAAAGCCACTTTTTAGATAGTTGTAAAATGTAAGGGAATGCCATTATTTTTTCATAAAAAAATTAAATAGCAGTTGAAGCAAAATCTCATTGGTATTTATATATCACAGTAATTTATATAAATAATAAATTATGAATGCTAAATTCAAGCCTATTTCACTTACAAAGAAAACTTTATCTTCCTTACAGTGATATAATGAAACAGTTCTCAACGGCAAGGAGAAAAAAAAAGTATTGCTCATGGCATTTTCCTCATTAAGTGACCTCAAGCATTTTATTGCAATTCTCTCAAACATTGCTTCCAAATAGAGTTTTAGAACTAAAGCAGAAAGAAAATTAGGGTTGCTAATATCTCAAAAACATGTAATAAATACATATTTGAAGGACTGATTTCCAATGATCCTCTTACCTCAGGAAGTTACTAAGCTGTTAACTTACCCCAGCTGGGTCTACAGGGTGTTCGGGGTCTCACTGCTAGATCTGACTCATAGTGATCTGCCTGTTCACAGCCTCCCAAGAGCTGGGATTGCAGGGGGGCCCCACCACGACCAGTCTCAATTGTCTTCTCAGCATGCCCCGCGGGTGGGGTTGCCAGGACAGGGCCAGGGATCTGGACTCAAACTTTTGAACTGTCTTGTCTTAGCCTCCTAGAGTGCTGAGGTTATAGGTGTGTAATTCTGCAACCAGCTAGTCCATGAGATTTTGGATGCAGTGAAGCAGAGGGAATGCTGGAGGAAATCAAATGCATTTTTTTCTGTTCTATACACTGCATTTCTGCACCTGAATAAACATCATAAATAATACCTACATTTTTAAAAGGTAGTTAATTTTGTTTAGTTTCTGTAGGTTAAATTCAGCTACCTCAACTAATTCAAGGAACAAGTTGTCTTATAAGTTATATTATTAAGATGGAGAATCTGGTATGACTTTCACAAAAGTGTTTTCTTATTCTTTATAAGAAAGGGAGGTAGGGAATATTTCTAATTTCTACAATGGGCAGGCATCTGGATGAAGTAAGTTATATAAAAGTTTAGAAGATATTTTGTAGCTTAATCCAATAATTTTGTTCCTTTCAGAATGTTTCTTTACAAAAAATTAAGATGCTCTATCTTTCATATTATCAAATGACTCAAATCTCCTTACTTTACTGTGAATACATTATGAATATGCAATTGAAAATTCAACAAAGATGAGGAAAGATCAGTTGACACAATCTTTCACCTTGCTAAAGTATAAAATTTAGTTTTAATTATACTAATTAGAAAATAGACTCCAAAACTGTGCATAATTTTGAACAGGCTGGCAACATAGATTTTAATGTTTCATGTTCAGTTACTGAACTGTGAAATTCCCCATTGCTAATTTATAATCATCATACTTACAAACCTATGTTACCTTCTCTCTCTCTCTCTCTCTCTCTCTCGCTCGCTCGCTCTCTGTCTTTGTCTCTCTCTCTCTCTGTCTCTCTCTGTCTGTCTCTCTCTCTCACACACACACAAAAAAACCCAGCATTTTTCATGTGATATGAGATTGAAAAAAGAATTTTCAGACCAGACTTTCCAGGTTGTGTTCACTCTGACACAGTTACCTGCTGTTGGAAAGTAATGCCCTCCATGGTCTCATCAGGATTATTTATTAGCTCACAGCCAGTGGCATCGCCATTCCTGTGCCGTCACATAAAATTTTGAGACCCATCAACCCTGCTATTTTTTGTTGTTGCTGTTGTTGTTGAATCCACTAGGTCACAAACAATGAAGATGAGAAAAACAATATTCTAAATAATAAAATTTCAATGATAAAAAAGGGTGAGTTTGTGTTTGCTCAATAGTCAGAATAACTAATGTTACTCAAATATATATGCATATATAATGTGTCAGTTAGACACACACACACATATATATATATATGTCACATTTTAAGTTTCTTTGACATGGACACTATATATATATATATATATATATATATATATATATATATATATATGTATGTATATATTAGGACACTGGTGATTTTCACAGGTGAAATTCACTCTAGGGCAATGGCTCTTAGCCCAGAGTCAATGTCTGTCCTTGCTCTCCAGGGAGGCTTTGCAGATGTGTGAGCTAGCTCTGCTCTTGTAAGTGGTGTAAGAGCCCAAGCTCCATCTAGGGATGCTGCTAAGCAGCTCGCAGCATAGTCACATTCAGTATGAAATCTTCTGCCTAAATTGGTAACCAAGCTGATGCTTGGAACGCAGCCATCGGGATCCTCTGCACACCCCCAGTAGGTCATTTCTGTTGTCCCACTCGATGACTAGTGAGCTGCATGGTGCTTTATGCAGAAGCTGGCTGGAAAACTGATGGAGACAGAACTTCCTGCGGTTACTGACATGAACATCTTGGAGATGCAAGGTCACCACCCCATACTATGTAACTTTTTGTCAAATTGTTGCTCCTTCGGTCTAATCTTCCTACCTTATGTAAGAATGAAAAGCAGCAGATTTTTAAAACTTTAATGATGGTTATTGAAAAATCTAAATATTCTCAATAATTTCAGAATAGCACATACTAATTGGTTTATGAATAAAATAATTGTTTTCTGAGTGTCGTACTGTCCCTTGGATGTAGGTCCCCTTCTGTAAAGATTCTTGTGTTGGGACCTTGATACTAAGTGTGATGACATAGGGAGAGAAGACCTTTAAAACTTGGGACCTACTGAGATGGTCTCAGCTAGCTGGGGTGCACCTTTGCATTCCAACACCTCTTTTACTCCTGGCTTCCTGTTTCATTGCTTTGGCAAATATGAATTCTTGATGTAGTGATGGGAGCTTTCTTTTGAGCCCATCCCAAGTGTTTGCTCTTTCAGTATCCCAATTTGTGACAGCAACTTAACTAAACCTCTTTTCATTATTAAATTCATTTTTTTCAGATGCTGCATCTTTTAATGAAAAGATGGCAGATAGAGAATAAATGTAGACTTCTTTCAAGTATCTTAAGAGATTTTTGCTAATTAGAAAACTTTAAGATCTCTTAGGTAAGGATGGGCAAATAGCTCAGTGGATTAAGGCATCTGCAATCACGCTCAGGGGCCAGGGGTTCTATCCTTGGGCCTGCAGTGCCGGCCTCACCCCCAGGAAGTGCTGAGATGACAATTGAGACTGGATGTGGTGGCATGTGCCTGTAATCCCAGCTCTTGGGAGGCTGTAAACTGGTGGATCACTACAAGTCTAATCTAGTAGTGAGACCCTGAACACCCTGTAGACTGTTCCCTAAAGTACAAAAAAAAAACCCCAACAAACAAACAAAGAAACAAAAACATTTCTTAGGTATAAGAAGAATAGGTAATTTTATTCTAATAGTATCGCAAATGGAAACCTGTCTCATATGAGTAAATAGCCAAGACATTGTTTCCACTAATGTAGTTTTTAAATTTCATAACACTTGAAGTGTCACAACCCTATCAAGGAAGCATGTATTTTGTTGGAGACCCTGTGCAGTGGGTGGTTGTGCCCCTTCCCAAGAGCCACTGTAGAAGGAAAGCACTACTGGTAGTGGTGAAAGAAACACATTGAGGAGTGTTTCAGAGAAAAAAAGAGCTTCAGTATAGCAAAGGCCCTTCTTAACCTTACAAATGAAGTAGACAACAGGCACTTGAAAGCCCATACAGGAGAAAAGCAAAGTATCCATGGTAATCATTGGATAATGACTGTATTTAAAGGAAACTTCACATTAATGTGGGTCATTCCCTCTTTAAGGGTGCAATTGCAGATAATTTCCACTTTCTGTTGAAGCTCAGAAAACACAAGCAAGAATGTCTTTGGATACATGACATGGGGGACATGAACAAACCCAAAAAGTGATTACTGAAGCAATGAGTACAGGTATTCTTTTCATTCTTGTGACTTTTTTGGGTCAACTCTTATCAAAACTTTTCATTGCCATGTCCCTAAATTGTTCATCTGTTTCTAGCACAGCATTCTCTGCTCTGGATACAAAGCACTTGTAATCATAACTTTATTATTAGCCTTATTATTTATTTTGTATTTTAGGGAAAGGTCTACAGGGTGTTCAGGGGCTCATTACTAGATCAGACTCATAGTGATCTGACTGTTGCACAGCCTCCCAACAGCTGAGATTACAGGTGCATGCTACCACGCTCCATCTCAGTTGACATCGGAGAGCATCTTGGGGGCAGGGCCGGCACAGTAGGACTGGGAATCAAACCCTCGGCCCCTGTGCCTGCTCACAGGAGCTTTAATCCGCTGAGCTATTTAGCCATGTAATTATAGCTTTAATGCATGTATGAAGAGACACCTATGAGATGGAGGAAAAAGAGCCCATGAATTACACAAACTCACCAGTCTCAATGTATATGTACCTCTACATTTTCAGCTTCTTTTTTTGATTTTCATTTTGATACTATAGGCTTGATTTTTAATTCTAATTCATTTATTATTATTATTTATTTATGTACGTATTTTTTGTACAGGGTCTCACTATGTAGCTCAAACTCATAGTGGTTTTCCTGTTTTCAGCCTCCCCAGAGCTGGTATTAAAGGCATGAACCACTACATCCAGACTCGGTTGCTGGCTCAGCATGCCCCAGGGGTGGGGCCAGTGTGGCATGGGATACCGGGCATTGAATCTTGGGCCCTGCGCTTGCCTAAACTGGTGCTTAGTCTGCTGAGCTATCTCGCTGTCCCTCTAATTTATTTTGATTATAACTATCTCTATTGTGCTTCCTTACTATACAATCATTCATTTTTATTTGGTGCATATTCTCCATTATTATTGTTTTACTAGTTACAGCTCATTTAAGAAGTACTGTTTACAGCTCCTAGAAGGTGTTTACAGCTCCCAGTGAGCACTGCAGCAAACCAGGACCAACAAACTGAGCAGCACCTAGAGTTTTGGAGGCAGACACACAGCTTTATTCATGCTGGTGGACTTGGCTGGCATTCTTCCCCAAAGCTCCAAGCCTCAACTCTCAGGGAGTAAGACTTTCTATTGGATTTACAAGCACGTAGTAGGTACAAGAACAGAGCACTTGCCGTTAGTCATTTGGACAGAAAGTTACCTTTAATTTCAACCTTTTAGCATATAGCTAAAATAAATTACAGGTTACAAGAAAGTTACCCTGAATTCCACCTTGTGAAACAGAGACAGTGACAAGAGCTTACATCAGCTCAGGAAAATCAGAAACCTAAGAGAGATCAAATGGTGTGCTGAAGCCTGGGAAGAAAGACAAGGGAGGTGAGGGAGTACTGACTAGGAGAAATTTTTTTCTCTCTCTCTCCCTGCTTTATTATAAGTTTTTAGACTAAGAAATTGTCAAGCTAGCTAAATTTATTACTAAAATAATGTCTCAGTGAAATACATTGCTTGTTGCATTTTTACTTTAAGTTGAAGATAGTCAGCATTGTGTTACTTGTTCTAAGCAAATGTTTCTTAGAAAATCAGGATTATATGGTCAACATGTATTTCTTAGATGCATAAACATAATCAATTTTCAATTCCAACAATATTATAGCTGTGAAGCTGGGATTCTAGTAATATATTAAGATCTGTTTTAGATACTTTATTCTCATTATTACTATCATTAATCCTTACTTAGATGATTAATTAATTAATTTATTACAGGGTCTTGTTATACAGCTCGGACTCATGACAATTCTCCTGTCTCAATCTCCCCAGCCCTGGGATTATAGGCATGCACCACCACTCCTGGTTTTAGTGGCTTGCTCAGCTCAGGGTCAACACAGTATGCAGTACCAAGGATCAAACCTGGGTACTTTCACTTGCCAGGTAGCTACTAAGTCTAACCAAGCTATCTCCCTAGTTCTTTAGTACCATTTTATTATTCATTTTTATTCATTTAAAAAGGTATGGGATTTCCATTGAGACTCAGTCCAGAGAAGGACATATTTGTGGACATTAAGGATTTTCCTTGTCATGGTTTTTGTGTGCTAGATTATTTGTAAACAAAAGTAGGGGATCATCTAGGTTCAAATCTCAGTGCTAATCATTTAAGGAAAGAAAAAAATGTGGTCTCTGGTGCATCAGCTTGTGACATGCACAGAAAGCAAACTGCATGTTCCAATGAGCATGATAAATGTGGAACATGACAAACAACAAGAAAGATAGTACAATGTAAATTCAGTAAACAGGAAAGGCTTGACGAAATGTGCCATTTCTGCAGCTTTTTTATGAAAAGAATAAACAGAAAATGAAGGGGCATTAAAAGTGGACCAAACTAAGAAAAAGCATGAAGATAAATTGTCCAAACCTGGCTGCTAATGGTGGAAGACATGCTGTCTCATCTCAAAATTACAGTGCAAATGTGCAAACATGGCCACACAGGGGTTTATTTATTTTTAAGTGGTCTAAAAGCTTTCAGCACATTTTTCAGAGCCATCACTAACAGTGGTAAATTTTTTTTAAATGTAATCAGTGTGTAGAAGGAAATTAAGACTCAATGGTTCTCCTTTACATTAGGAGAACTAGTATTCTCAAATTAAGTATGTATTTATTCATTTTAGAAAACAGCATGCATAGAATTTCTGGAAAATCAAGATTTCGAGTTATATTCTTAATTTTCTCAAAATTAGGCCATATGTTCAAACTTATTTCATAGTAAAATAATGCGATTCATACATGGTAACTACATTTTCTCTTATCTGTTCTCCCTCATGTATATCTTTTAGAATAGAACCAGGACCTAAATTTTATGAAGGGACTACTTAATGATAAATTTAAGACATGAAGTTATAATAATTAAGTACCTACTTCAAAAAATAACACACTTACCTATTTCACAGGTGGAGCTTACATTTGAGAATCTGCCATCTAATTCCATTTGGGGTCTTTACAAGATGACTGAAATCAATTGCAAGTGTGAGTTAGAAATATGAAGTTTCAATGTATTTGAATCTCATTTAAAGCACACTTCTCTAAAATTTCAAAGAACAGTTTTATTCTAGCTTCTTTTATTTTACATTCATCAATAATAATGGTTTAATATTCATTGGGAATTGTGATCTTTCAATAAGTATAGGTTTTATAATGACCTAATAATGGTGATGAGTACAGCTATCATTTTCAATATCTCGCTTCTTTACAGTTTACACATTAAAAATCCCCTTTTATATTTTGAAATCCATAACCCATCTCCCACTTCTTACATCTTTAATATGTTTACTTCTTTTCTGATTTTCCCTTTACTCTTAGTCCATCCCACAATTCTACTTCCTCCCTCCCTCCTCCATTTGTTCCTTCTTCCCTCTTGCGTTTCTTCCTCCCTTCCTTATTTCCTTCCTTTCTCCTCTCCTGCAGTGTCAAAAAAGTATGTCAAAACCCTTTCATTAAGTTAAGAACAATTAATGCATTTAACATTAATATACATTGGACAACACAATGCTATTAACTACAGCTATGTTATGTTTCAGATATGGGTTTCCCCAGGAGCTTCACATGTTTGGAAGGTGACTGTTGACTATTCATCACTATGTTATTCAACTGGTCAGGTCTGAACTCAGTTGCTGTTAGCAGGTGGTGTCTGATTAGAAACAGGTTCACCTGAAAGTGTAGGTCTCTGTCCTCTTGAGAGAAGACAAAGATGGAAACTGATCATATGTGGGAGGGCAGGAGAAAGTCTCAGTTCCAAAGCCACCAAGGTACCTTGGTCTTGAGAAAAATGTCCTGCTTAGACAATTTTGGCTTTTAGTTGATAGACAACTTTGTGTGTCCTCATACTAAATTTGCAAAGGTATAAATAAATGCCCTTACTGTTGTTCTTGGTGTCCTTTTCCAATCAGGTAGAGGCCTCCGCATGACCAAGCTCCTATCTTTTCCTCATTCCTGCTGCCATTTTTCCCTGGGGCACACTGAAGGACAAGAGTCTCTCTGTCTCTCTCTGTCTCTCTCTGTCTCTCTCTGTCTCTCTCTGTCTCTCTCTGTCTC
>NDGM011155961.1:0-10768 GCA_002564305.1 Octomys mimax | reverse complement strand
AATTCGGACAGGACAGTGGTGACGGCTTCAAACAGGGCATGCGGTGACGGCTCTCTACAAAAACTTCTTTGGATGATATGAGTTCCTGGGCCTGAATTATATCTACTTCATTAAATGAAACTTGTTATAATTAAAAATAGTTAAATAATATAAATACCATCATGTAATTAAATTATATATCATGGTATTATAAAAATATTATTGAAAGAGAAAGAATCATAATTTTATTAATTTCTCCAACAAGTATTAAATCTGCATGATCCTTCCTACAACATATCATTCAGTCTACTACTCAATCCTTATTCGTAATATTTTTATTTTCTCTCCCTTTGTACATGATATAAGGATGAAACATTTTGTCAATATATTCTAGTCTCCAAAGAAAAAGTACATGCATTTCTCATTTTAAGTTATTTGTGGTATTACTCATACTCTAAAATTTAGCAAGATGAAGGCAAGTAATTGCCATACTTAAGAATATTACAGCCATTTATGGGAGTTGGCAAGAATGATGTCAGTAATTTCACAACAAAGGTCTGCCAAGGGGGTAACTGCTTCAGCCATTCACATCACTGAGTCCTTTGTTTAACTGGACCTGCCAAAGTGTGCTTTAAGGTCAGTCTTGAGGCAGCTTTGGTAGGTCTGTAATGTGATCCTTAGTGAAGGGTTATGTATTTTGGCTTTTAATTATTTCATGAGATATTATGCATTCCTAATCTATTACAGTGTTCTTTGAATTACTATTGCCCCACTTCATGTAATATCACATGTAAGAATCCTAACAAGGAACAGTTCCAGTCACTCCACAGATCTCAGTGTAATTGTAACTGTGTATTTTGCTATTTCATATGTTGTTAGTGGACCAAAGAGGCAGTTTTATTTTTATTTTTATAAGCAATCAGTAATATTTTAAAGGAAATAGAAAGAAAGACAACCATTTATATTTATCTGCATACTTATAGCTTTGTGTTGTTCATTGCTCCTTATTGATTCTTCATTCTTATTGTACAATAAATATAGTACAATTTTCAAGTAACTTTACCATTTGCTGTACAGCTATATCATAGATATTTCATTTTTACTTATCTGAAAATTCCTTTACTTTTATTATGAAAGACACTTTTTTCTGTGTGTAAAAACTAGTTTATGTTTTATTATCTTTTTATCTCTCTAAAGCTATTTCAATCTTCTGGTCTGAATATTTCTGGTGATAACTCTGCCATCATTTGTACTTTTGTATGCAATGTGCATTTTTATTTTTCTATAAATTTTGCATTCTTTATTCTTTTTTGTATTTAGTACAGGGTCTACAGGGTCTACAGGGTCTCACTACTTAGATTGGACTCATAGTGATCCTCCTGTTTACAGCCTCCCAAGAGCTGGAATTATAGGTAAGTGTAACCAGGCCCAGTCTCAATCACTGTCTCAGCATGCCCTGAGGGGTGGGACCGGCACAGCAGGCCTGGGGATGGAATCCTTGGCCCCTGAGTCTGCCTAAGTAGGTGCTTTAATCCTCTGAGCTATCTGGCCAGCCCAATATTCTTTATTCTTTATTTTTGGTTATGAAAAATTTGATTCTGGTGCACTTGGATGTGGTCAACCTTTTGTGTAATCCTACTTGAAACTTCATAGGCTGTTTGGAACTATAAGTTAGTATTTCACAACAGTTTTAGAAATATATGGTCATTCTTATTCCTGGTCCACAAACTTTCTCCTTTGCTTCTAGAACTCCAGCTATACATTTTTCTAATTACTTTTCTTACTCCCACAAGTCCCTAGGACTTTTGGTGCTTTTATCAAGTCTTTTTTCTCCTTATTTTTTGAGACATGCTAATTTCTAACGATTGTAATTTTTTTCTTTTGCAATTTAGGGAAGGGTCTACAGGATGTTCAGGGTCTCACTGCTGGATCAGATTCATAGTGATCCACCAGTTTGCAGCCTCCCAAGAGCTGGGATTACAGGTGTGCGCCACCACGCCCAGTCTCAATTGCCATCTCAGCACAGCACAGGGACCAGGCTGGTGACTAATAATTGTAACTCTTAAAGTTTTTGTCTGCTAATTTCAAAGTTTGGGTTATTTGGAGGTCTTTTTATAGTGATTGCATTTTCTTGTTTTTTGGGTACACATTTTTCTACTGCTCCATAAATTTAGGTTTTTTTAATAAATTGTATGTTGAGTAGAATGATGACTATTTTATCTTTGTTATGTTGTCTGCTTTTAATAAGTGTTGAATTTTGTTCTAGGAGAGAGTTAAATCATTAGCAAATTATTTTGCTTCTTTCAGGCTTGATTATGTTGTGTTAAATCTGATTATATTTTTCTTTAGTTCTATAAATATTTCTCTTCCTTTAAAGCAGTGCTTATTCCTTAAACATGACTTTCCTGAGTCCTAACTACATGACTGAGGCACACAAGAAAGCTGAAATAGTTTTCAAACAGCATCCAGGATTTTAAGATCTTTTACATCTCTATTATAAGACATCTCCAATATCTGCAACAGGCACCATCTGACAGCCTTTGGCATATTTCTTTCTGCACATGTGCCAGGGTCCCTCGGGACCTCCATTGTAGGTTTATGGGGTCTCCTTTATACAGTGCTGCCTCCTCCCAGTACCCTACTTCAGAATTTCCAGCTATTTTGTTGTTTTGAACTCTTATACCCCCCTCCTTTGCTTTATGAGATGATCATCCACACTTGAGCTCTCTCTTCCTGAGCCCTGATATGGAAAACAATGCCAGTTAGGAAACCCCCTGACTCTAGTGATTACTCTGTGCTATTTTCTCAATGACTGCAGCCTTGATGTGTTTGTGATTAGCACCTAAATACACTAGGCTCACATATTTAGTTCAGTTTTGTAGCTTCTTTTGGTAGGAGGGAAAATGTGGCCTCATTTATTACATCATGATTTGAGGTGGAATTCTGATTTACTTAATGCATACAGATATGAGTCAAGAAAGACTGTAATTTCCAAAATATTGCAGATGATGCCATATATTTCTGGTAACATTCAGAACAGAATCATTGCTAAGTGAGTACAAGACCTATATTATGCTAAATTAAACTGAAATTCTTTGACAGAACTGAATTTTATATTACTAAGACCTTCCAAACCTTTGTTCTTCCTTGCTGAATGTAGCATTGGGACTAAAATGCATTGATCTTAGAAAACTAAATATTATATATAATTCAATTAAAAGTGAAACTTCACTATTATCTGAGGAGTTCTTAAACTAAGATTTTGAATCAACATTAATGGGTAAATCATTTTTAAATTCAAGTTATTTAAATAAAAATTCAGTCTTTCCAATGAGCCAAGTACCCAGCATATGTCACATTTTTACACAGGCCTTATGAAAATTACTAAAACTATAATATTTCCAGGAATAGATCATGCTGCAAGGGAAATTTTTGTTCAAAAAGGAGAAGACCCAAGGGAACAACTTCCAGTAATACAAACATATTAGTTGTTGAACTGAGATGAACAGGAAAGTCATCATGCTTTCATTTAATCAAAGGATATTGTGGTTTTGAGGGTATTTGAAACATTCCAGTGAATATTTGAGTTCATTAAAATTTTACTTTTACAAGCCTTATAATGGATACATTCAGAATATTTATTTAATTAGTTAGTCAATATCCTAGATTTAGTACATATGGAGAATTAAAGTGTAAATTAACAAATGGACAGACTTGTTTTTCTCAGCCATTCTTAGGATAAAACTATGGGAGTAAAGAAATGTACCCAAAACATGCTGTGATTTGTGATTCTTTTGATTATTTATAAAGAAAAATCTTAAATCAAAGTTTGCAAGTGGAATTATACCTAAAATTTAATAAAATATAAAACATTACATACTAGTGGTATGCATTTTTAGTCCCCTGGGAACATCACAGCCAGGAAGTGACACCAAGTGAATTCTTCAATTACTAAATAACTTTTGTTTAGTCTACAAATATTTACTGAGCACCTACAATATGTGCTAGATATGATTTATTATGTGTTCTTCATGTCAATTTGAAAGCAACGCAGGCCTTTTAATTAACTCCATTTGCTGAAACTTTCCCACTGAAGGGTGAAATTGCATTGTGAATGCTTTTATTTCGCTAATCAAAATAAACTTACCAGTGAAGATCAACTCTCTACCTCAAGTTTTTCACTTTTCACCCTCTTGTTACATTTTTATTTCTTAGATTATCAAGAATTTACTCTCTCCATTGTTGTTGTCACATTTCATCTTTTTTTCTTTCATTTCATGCAACTGATATTTATTACACTAATATTTATTAAACAGTTGTGATATTTCATCACAAACTAGTGATTATTCAAAGTACTTAGTAACAAAACACATAACCCCGCATACAATTTATATTTTAGGATTAAAGAAACCAAAAATGTGACTGAGGAATACTTACTACTATCTTCAAAGATGGTAAATAACATAGAGGAAAGAAGAATACAGAGTGTGGGAATTGCAGGGTATAAGGGATCTAGCTACGTGGGACTGCAATGAGAATGTTATTCGAAAGAAATGATGGAAAAATCCATGCAGAGCTATTGAACAATATTCTTAGAAGTAGGAAATCTATATGTAATTATCATGAGACAAAAATTTGTCATTGTGGTGGGAAGAGGGAAGCAAACATGAAAGAATATGGTGTATCTGATCCATTCAGGACTAAGAAATGGAGCAGGTAGGTTAGATTCTTGTGGACTAATTTAAAGGCTTAATGTTTTGCTCTAAAATTAAGGAAACCATTGGAAAGCTTTGGAATGGATACTTGATATGGTATTTTTAAAGACCATTTTGACTGCTGTATTGAAAAATGTTGAAGAGTAACAAGAAGAAAACACAAACACCAGCTCGGGGGATACTTCAGAAACCCAAGCACTGGTTATGGTAACATAGACCAGACTACTAGGATGGGAGAAAGCCTGCGAAGTGATAGTAAATGGTAGCATTCCAGATATGTTTTGAAGATGTAGCTGGCAGGACATGTGGATAAATTGGAGGTACAATGAAAGAAAAGGACAAGTTAGAGTGATTTCAGCATATTTTGTTTGAGAAATTAAGAAAATGTCTGATTAATCAAGAAGAGACAGAATAAACATTGAACAAAGTCGATTGGATGGAAGGCCAGAAATTCTATTTTAGATGTTCTACTTTTCTGATATTCTCTAGACAAATTGATACATCATTAAGATTTATATAGAGTTTGGAGTTTAGTAGAGAAATTCAGGGTCTGAAGACATAAACGTGAGTGTTAGCAGCATATAAGTAGAATTTGAAGCCATAAGACTGGATGAACTGACTGAGGTATTGAGTAATATTAAACAGCAGAGATGAGCAGGGACCAGCAAAGGAGACATACAAAAATATATCCACTGTGAAAGGGTGAATACCAAAAAGCTGTACAGTATTGCAAGCCAAGTGAAAAGAAAGAAAAGCAAATACTGTTGGCAGATGAAGTTAAATGGGGACTAAGAATTCAGTTTGGGTTTATTATTGTGGTAGTCATCTGTGATCTTGACAAGGCTATTTTTCACTGGAATGATAGAATAAAAAATGTGATTGTTATGGTTTAACAGAGTAGGACAGGGGTTAAATTGGAGACATTGAGTTTGCAGATACCTCAAGGATTTTTTTTTTAATGAAACAGAGAACTAGGGAGGAATTTAGAATTGACAAAGGGTTGTTTCTAAGACAAAAGACATGGTATTTACATGCTGATAAAATGGTCCTTGAGAGAAAAAAGAGAGTAAAACATTTCTTAAATGATCAAGGGATTAATAAATTCTGATCTTCAGCAAAAAGAATGAACAGCTCATCCACAGTAATGAAGAAGAATAAATGATCATGGATATTCAATAAGATTAGACATGGGAGTTTACAGAATTTCCTCAGGAGGTTAATACAGCTTTCAGTGGAGAACAAGGATAAAGTTAAAATTCTTGGTGTTTTGAAGGAAAGGAGACAACGTGAAATTGTTATCCAAGAAGATGGAAAAGGTTAATGCCATTAAGAGGCAGAATACAAGTGTATGGTACTAAGAAGGACCCTATTCAGTGTTATAATTATGAATTTAAAATTGGTTTGACTAAGTGTTTTACTCTGACCACATTTAACTAGGGGAGAGTAGGATGGGACAATGCCCCATGTTCTGAATACTTTATAAGAACTCCAAACCGTCACTCAAACTTTAAGAGTCCACTCTTGAAACTAATCCCCAATCCTTGATAGTGTTCTTTGATCTCAATAAACTTTTACTTTCCTATATTTTTCTGACTTCTGGTAAAGACTTTTACTGCTACATTGCTGGCTCTCCCTATGACATATGATATAAAAATGCCATCTAACCTAAAATGATATGGGTACCTTGCATACAACCAAAAATTCAGTGAAACCTTCCCCAATGTTTCAAGAGTTCCAAAAATTTTTTAAACATCTAGGTCAAAGTCTCTTTTGAGATACAAGACAAACTTTTACCTGTAAACCTAGTAAAAATAAAAACAAGTGATGTAATCCCAAGGTATAATTAGCTAGGAGAAGAGTTCCATTTCCAAACATTGTGAATAGGAAAATGGACAAGAGTAGGACCAAAGCAAGGTAAAATCTCAGCATAGCAAGCATTAAGTCCAATAGCTCCACATCCAAAATCTAATGTATATGGTACTTATATGTAAATTTTAGGTGTTTGGCCACCTTCCCCTTAATACTATTGCTCTCTGTCTTGCTCCACTCATGGTCTACAGCTTTCTTCAACAAACCTTCCATATTCTTGGCATCTCTAACTTCTTGGGGTCTCCCTACACCTTTGGTTTCATTTCCATGGCTTTGCATACCACCCTCCTAGGTGTTCTTTGCCTAGTATCCTGGGCCTTCCTTTGATATGTTTGTAGAGGCCTCTTCAACCCTGCAACTCTTTTTTGTTTTCTTGGTCACTAAAACTGGCATTGTATGAGCAATACTAAGGTCTAACAGTAGCAGATAAGGGGACCTCTGAATACTTGGACAGCTGATCACAGTGAAATTAATCATGGGAATCAAACTTCCTGGACTGCTGGCCTTGAGCAAGGACTCAAGGAACATTAGACACTTGGTGCCCCATTAGTCTCTGATGGATGACTCCTGCTGATTTCTGAGATTCCCTCAAGGCCTCTTTCTTCTTGTCTGTACAAATTACTTGGCTTATTTTGCTGAATTCAAGTACTTACAATCTTTGGACTGGCATCAAGTATGAAAAGGTCATTTAAAGACTTCTCCAAGTACAGCTTCTCTAAGTGAAATGGAACAACCATCCCTGAAAAAAACAAAAAAAAGGGGGATATAAATAAAGGTCCATAAATAAATAAATAAATGTCTATTTTGTTGTGAAAAAAGAATATATATATATATATATATATATATATATATGATAGGATATACAGCTATTTTCTCTTAGTTCATTGAGAAGAAAGGTTTGTACTAATATTATTTAGACAAGATATCATGTCTACATCTTGTCCTCTGAATAACTACTATGAAGACAACAATATACATTGTATTAATTATTGTGACTGTCCTACTAATATGTTTTGAAACAGTTTCATTGCTATTTTATCTTTTTTTTCCTCATCAAAATGAATAAAAAAGAAAAGAAACTAAACTCCAGCAATCATATTTCCTTTGCTCTCAACTGTATGCAATTCATTTTGGGCTAAAAATTTAAGCTTTTTAAAGTTTTCTTCTCTTTTTTTGCCATCAATTTTCACAATAAATCTGGCTAAAAGCAGCCAATAATATCCATGCTACAGCTTGAATGTTGGGTTGTCTTGACATTTGTTTGGCCAGATTAGTCTGTTATTTTTGAATTTAGCCTTGTACAAAGTCTTAAGACATGGACAAAATGAACATATGCTTTTTCCCAGAATATCACATGCACAGCCTCTAGTTCATTTCACAATAATCTTCTTTTTGCATCTGAAATTTTCTGAGCCTTGCCTTATTGTCTGAATTCCTATACGCATTCTGTTCTTCTGAGTTCCCATAAGAATCATTCATTAAGCTCTGCTCACAAAATTCTAGTGCTTCCTTAGCTCCCCTTTCCAAACTTTTCCAATAACTTATACACCAATTTTAGAGGCTCCCATATCTCACAGCCATGTATAGTCACAGCAATTACCCAAAACTTATACCAATCTTCTGAATTATTTAGCTTTTCTTTTTGGCTTCTGAGACACAATACCTGAAACCACAATTTTAAAAAGGACAGGTTTAAGTTAGTTCATGATTTGTAGGAATGAAGTCCATGGTTCACTATCTCAAAGGCAAAAATATCATGAAAGAAGGACATGAAAAAACAAATCTGCCTAGCCCACAATGGGTGGAATATAGAGCAAGGCAATGGTATAGTATCTTTAAAGGTTTATAATCCAAAAGCAATTATGATAGCACTTATTGCTACTACCAACATGTAGTGGCTTCTAGTATATCAGTAAGTTTTCATATAACCAATAGAATAAAGCATTTTTGTAAGAAAAAATTTTGATCTTGTGATAAATTGTACTGTAATATTTTCTTATTTATTTTAAACCTTAATTATTTAAATTTTAATTTATTTCAAGTGTCTACCCACAATGGAAAGAAATTGCAGCTAGGAAGACAAAGTTTGTGAAAATTATAGACTTAGAAATACCTAAAAATGCATAACGCTGTACTGGTAAAGAATTATGTACTATTGACTATAGGAGTTGAGATGGCTACCTGCTTAAGACTGGAGGAGCAGCATACTGATAAATTCTTTCCCACCATTTTATGTCAAAGCGTTACTCTTTGTTCTGAGATCTTGAAAATATGTTTGTGCTTTAGGGAATGAATCAGTGGAGCTAAAATAGCAAAAGAGTAAGTGTTAAGAAATAAACAGTATCAAAAAGATCAGCATTCCAGAGGGAAAAAAAAATAGATTTTTTTTCATGGAAAATATAATATTTGGGAGCAATGTCTAAACTAAAACACTTTATTGCAATTAAGAGAAAGTATAACAAAGGAAATCATGAAGGATATAAAATAGTGCTTATTCCCAATTTGATGACATTTTGGATTAAATAATCTTACTTATCCTCTTCCTTTCACTCATCCTACTACAAGTAAATTAAACCTACTTGATACTTAAATGTCTAATGTTACAAGCTTTTGAAACTGTGTTCTCAACCTATTTCAGTACCAGACAATTGAATGGTTATGAAAAGAAAATAAATACAGTGAGAAAAATACAGTAAGAAAAGTAGCTCATATAAATAAATTTTTAAAGCTTTTAATATAAGAGAATAAGAGATTCATTGATTCTTTTTCTTCTTCTTTCCTAAATATTGCCAGGTATACTGACTTATAGAGTGCTGTAGGGAGTAATATGCTTGTCTCGGTTTTACAATATTGTAGAAAAACATGTTTCTGTTAACACTTTATCTAGATGTTGCCCAAAGCCTCATGCACTAATAGCTATGGCTTTTGGGAGATGGCTGGATCATGGGTGTGTGGCAATAGACTAAGGGTGTGGAAATTAGATTAGATTACTGCTTGGTTTAGCATACCTCCTGGTGTGGATAAGGGAAAAGCCCACCCAGGGTCAGGTGGCACCAACCAATAGGCTTGTACCCTGAATGGAATAAAAAGAGAAAGGGAGGCTTTCTGCTTGCCACCTTCTGCCTGCCCTGCCATGAACTGTTTTCCATCTACCATAATCCTCCACAATGCCGCTCTTCCTTGGAATGAATGAACTGTAGAATGAATTTTGAACTAAAATAAACCTTTTTTTCTTCAACTTGGGGATGTTATGCATTTTTTAAAACTAGGAATGAGAAAGTAACTAAAACAATGTGGCCCAAGGGAAGCAACTCAGATTAGTATGAGAACTCACTGCTTCAACCTGGATAAGCCAAAACCTTTGGGGACTCAGTCTTTTTATCTCTAGAATACTTTACTTACTTGATAAACTCTGATTTTTGTTTTTGTTTAAAAATGAAAGAATTTGAATGTATGAATTCCTATCTTATAAAACAATATTGCATGTCAGATGCAAATTTGCATTTCAGGTGCAAATTTATTTACTTTATCCAAATTATTTTTGTGTGTTCTTTGATCCATTATTACTTCATTTCATTTATTAAAATAAAATACATATTGTCCTGAAAATGTACAAGGAACTTATTATTCCCTAGCAAAACACCAAATATTTATTTTATAAAGGAATATTTATTAAGTATTACTAGATACATAATTCTACAGAAAATACAAATTGATTTTAAAAATTCTTGGTGTCCAGGGCCGGGGAGATAGCTCAGTAAAATAAGCACTTGTCTAGCAAGTGCAGGACAATAAGTGATAAATCTTGGGTTCAATAGGAGTTAATTAAATTTTAAATTTAATTACAATTAAATTGTAAATTGAAGGAAATGACACCGAACACATACAGTGCAGAAAACGGAGGAAAGCAGGAGTTGCACTTTTTGAGGCCAATACATAAGAAACCGAATTTCAATAATCCAGTCTACTAGCTGATTAGTCACCTATTTGTAGGATATCATTAAAATATTCAGTTTAGAAAGAAGAGTGTGGGTCAGCCAAATGACTCAGTGGATTAAAGCATCTGCAAGCAGGCACAGGGGCAGGGGGTTTGATCTCCAGGCCTGCCGTGCCAGCTCTGCTCTTGTGGAGTGCTGAGACAGCAACTGAGACTGGGCATGGTAGCTCACATCTGTAATCCCAGCTCTTGGGAGGCTATAAACAGG